>PVKS010001554.1:99588-138867 GCA_004027875.1 Aplodontia rufa | reverse complement strand
GCTACTCTGTTCAGTATCAACTTTCTTGTTCCCAGTTGTATGTGTGGTTTTCTGGCCAAACTGAAAGTTTTTCAAATCTTTCTGCTCTGCTTCTTTCTCTTTTTTCTCATTGTAAACATGACTCAAAGTTTCCAGTAATACACGTGCCCCTACCTGAATGCTGTGCTGTCTTGAAATATTCTCCATCAAATGAATTAGTACATACCTTCAAATTTAGACTCACAAAAAATCTCAGGCCACAGACAAAATGTAGACAAATTCTTTGCCATAATGTAACTCATGTATCCTATAATTCAATTACCAATAGAGTGCTCATTCCCATATGAAAACTCTTCAGCACTGTCTTTACTGTCTATGTTCAGCTCATATCAGAATTGTCCATTAAGCTCTACTTTTCATCTTTCCATGTAATTTCTTGTCTGAATCACTGAAACTTTGATACTGCTCTTGCAAACCACTTCCAAAGGCTCTGAACCACATGGTCAGGTGCAGTCACAGAAATGATCTCTCCATTTGGCACCAATTTTCTATGTTAGTCAGGTTTTTGTCACTGTGACAAAATAACTGGGGAAATAAACTTAGAGAATGAAAGATTTATTTTGTCTCACAGATTCAGAGGTTTCAGTACATGGTCAGCTGACTCCATTTCTTCTGGGCATGCAGTAAGGAGAACAGTTCATGCATTGCAGGTGGAAAGCATGGGGGCACAAATAGGGGGAGAAAAGAGAAGACAAGGAGAACGTATAGCCCCCAAGGGCATGCATCCAAGGACCCGCTCCCTTCTACTAGGTCCTGCCTCCCATAGTTTTTACCACCTCCAAATAGTACATTCAAGTTATGAATCCATCCATGGACTAACTCACTTATGAAGTTAGAGCCTTCATGATCTAATCACTTCCTGAAAGATCCACTTTGAACATTGCTGTATTGGAGATCAAGTCTTCAACACATGAGATATTGGGGGACATTTAGTTCCAATCCATAACACTCTCCATTGCTAGTTTATTTCATTAACTAAAGTTATTAAATATTCAGAGAGAAAAAGATTAAAAGTTCCACCTGAAGAATAGAGACCAAATATTGAGCAAACTCCCGCCCCCTTCTCTCACACACACACACGTGCATGCACAAATGAAAGTAAAAAAAAAAAAAAAACAAAAACAACTTTCTTGAGCTAGAGAATCTTCTATTGCTCCAGCATGAACCCCCTCATTTGGATTCAAATTCCCATTCAACCTCAACTACAGTTCACAGAGTTTGAGTTTAAACACTTAGCTACTACCTGGCACCCAAAGGCATGCCAAAAAAAGGTAATTGTTATAAATATTATTATTGCCATTGTTATTCTTTTCAGATCACATTAAAAATAATGCTTCCTCTAAAAAAAGTTACCTCCTATGTCTTTTCAAATAAGAAGCAGAAAAAAAAGCACCTACAAGAAATTTTCTTCTTAGAAAATTTCCCTGGATTTCTTTTGAAAATCCCCCTGCTCAGCCCCCATCTATGCTTTGTGTATAGTTTTTTTTTTAGGTATCCGTGACATAAGCATATACAATGACATAATTATAAAAGCATGGAGTTTAACTTGCTCTAATTCTGTCCTCAGTTTTTTCCCCTTCCCTTCACTTCCTCCCATCCCCTGTTATTTTCTGACATACATGGCAATAAAACATGCATCACCAATTTCATAAGCTTCCAGAGACCTCTTGGGCCATCAGAGAACTATAATAAGTAAAATGTTGCTGAATTAACAAGACAGGTTTTATCATGAGTTCATCAAATGTTCAGGTTATAAGAAAATGCCAAATATAAACGAACTAAGAAACCTCTCTTATTTGAGAGCACAGTGTGTTTAGAATTCTTATAGGTGGAAAACAACTGCTCTGTCTATTTCCTGACTCACTAGATAGCATGCAGAGCTGGGAGCAGAATGTCCCCATCATTGCTCTGAATTTGTCATTGGTTCTGGTTCTGTGGGGATCTGGTTCAGGCCAGGTTGTTCTTGACCATTTGCTCAGTCTTTTTGAAATAAAAAGACCCTTGAGCAACACAAGACAGAGAAACGTTAAGGACAGAGGGGAATAGAGAGAAAGAGTGTGTGTGTGTATGTGTGTGTGTGTGTGTGTGTGTGTGTGCGTGCACGCATGTGCACAGAGAAGATAGTAAAAGGGAACTGGAGAAAATGAAACTTAAAGAAATGAAAAGTCAGCACTAGGTTCTGAGAGCCTTCCCGGAAGTTCAAGACATCTCTGCAAGACACTGGCTGGCTGTCAGAAGCTGCTTCACCTATGTGAGGCTCTGTGTCCTAGGCTGATAAAAAAGTGATTTGGAATGGATAAACAGCTCTCAACCCTCACTGCACATTAGATTCATGTGCAGGGAAGCTTTAAAATAATACCTCCAAGGCCCAAGACCATTGAACTGTCTGGATGCCCAGTGGGCCCCCGACTCAGTATTAAAAAGAAATCCAGAGATGATTTGGATGTGCACCTGATCTCTGAACCAGAGCCTCAGGGATCTCTGGTCTTGTCCTTTGGAATGGGACCCAACCCCTGGCCCCACATCCCTTTCTTTGAGGTCAGTATTCATTGTCCAGTGTCCTCATCATTCTGTGTTGTTTCTCCACTGACACAGTGGGCAAGGAATTCCTCATTCTTTTCTTGATCCATGTATGGCAATTCAGTGATATACAGTAATAACAACAACTAATATTATTATTATTACATTGAGAGACACCGAACTATTTTTGCTAAAGTGTCTCAAGTATCCCATTGCAAAATATTAGGGAATGTGTACCATATAAAAATCCCCCTATCATTTCAGAGGCCATGATTTTTGGTCTAAAGTCACTTATCAGTTTGCTAAAAGCCATTAGAATAGGAGATAATGGCATGACTGCCAATTGAAGGCTAGTTTCTCCTGTGGTGTGTGGGTACACGCTTGTATTCCAGGGCCTTGGGAGACTAAAGCAGGAGCATCACAAGTTTGAGGCCATCCTAGTGAGACACTGTCTCAACATAAAAAATGTAAAAGGGGAGGGGATGCCACTCAGTGGTAGAGTACTTGGCTAGCATGCCATGCACAACCTCCAGCAACACACACACACACACACACACACACACACACACACACACTAACCGATTTCATGTTAGAATCAAATTCAACCCCTAGTGGCTTTCTACAGCAGACTCTTCTCTGTTCATGGACATCCTTCAACGCAGCAGGCACTGCAGAGGTTACTATTCTTCTTAGGGTTAATCATAGTTAAAGGAAAGTATCGTGATGTACTTACTTGGATGTTTCCATGCTAGGGTCAGGAGGAGTAAAGGCTTAACTGAAGCCACCAATCAGCGTATGCTTCTTTGCATCTTTAATTTTCCTTAGTTTTCAGTTCATCATAAGTCAGGTTTGTAGCTATTTCTCATCACAATTTAAACTTTGGTATTAAACACTTAGAATATTTCTGTTAACAACACATCTTATCCTCTCTAAATTTATTCAATCAGAAAGATAATTTTAGTTTCAGCTGGCTTTTTAAAATGCGTAACTCAGTGTTTTGACCACTGTAGGAAAATGTGCTCATAGCTTTTGAGATTATTCTGAAGCATCCATGATGAAAGGACTCAGACAGCAGAAATCTTTTTTGTAAGTGGTCTGATGATTTTCCACATGTATTCGTGTGTCTGAAAGGAAATACTTGGCCCATCTTGAACTGCAATTTGGCTTACTATAAAGTACTCAGGTACTGACAGAATTTTTATGGCAATGTTTTACATTTTATGTTCTTTTTAAAACAATGATAACTCACAGGAAGTGGCAGGAAGATTCCTTTGTTCCTTTCATCCAACTTCCCCCAATAGTGACATTTTAGATAACTGTAGTACAATATTAAAACCAGGAAAATAAACATGATACTGTATGTGTGTGTATGTGTGTGTGTTAAGATGGAATATAATGAGATCATCTGATAAATTCAGGTATTTCTATTTAATTGAATCCATCTTATATTTCCATGTGTTTGCGCTTGAGTAGAGACTTCCTTTTCTGATACCAACTTTATTATTCGTGTGATTTATTCCAAAATGCATAAATAGTCTCAGAATTATAAAAGCAAAAAACTTCCAGAACAATTGCTGAACAGAGTGGAATCTTTCTCTGTTCCATATAGATAGATAAATAGATAATAGATAGATGATTGATAGATAGATAGATAGATAGATAGATAGATAGATAGATAGATGATAGGTAGACAGAGTTTTCTGTAAAAGCAGTAGGGTGAATGTGTGGTGTATTAAAACTCTCTGGGAACTCTTCCTCTCTGTATGGTTTTATCCTCCATCTCATGCATATTTTGGCTCATTTATCTCACTCTGCTTTGCTTTTGGGATATCAGTATTTTCCCTTTCATCCAAACATTGTATTGTATATATTGTCAGAGAACATTGAGAAAATTTAAAAAGATACACTCATATGCCTGGGCATATGAGAGGCATGTGTGCGTGTGCATGCACACAACCAAGAATATATGCATGCATATGTTTGTGTCATTGGTCAATCTCATGCCTCAGGGATACAGGTGACCTATGTCAGCCTTCCAATCTCATGACTTATGAAACTGAATACCTCCACTGAATTTCCTCCCAACTTGATAGTGTTTGTATTTGCCTGCCTGTCTTTGCTTTAGGCCCTGTGCTGGTGCTGAAGTTGGTTCACAAACAGGGAATACACATATTTTTGAGTGTTACCAACCAAACACAAATAATCTGTGACCTTAGAAAATTTTACTGAATATTTACAGTTGATTGAAAAAGATTATATCACACAATACCCAATAAAAGCCTAAAAATGATATAAAGCTACACACCATTTTCAGTCTGCACATCTCAGACAGGTTTTTCACTTCCTTACAACACCAAAAGTCTTATCTGTGAATAAAAGTACAGCAATGTATTTGGATAGATTCCTTGTGAGTGCCAACAGTTGGACAAAAGTCAATGAAAGGTCAAATGGTCAGAAGGTTATAGACTGGGCCCATGGACCAGCAGGTCTTGGCTAGGGTAGGGGGTGGGTAACCTGGTCATAGTGGAACTCTGGGCTGAATGCCTCTCCTTTTTTTTTTTTTAGAAAGAGGGACAGGGGCTGGAGTGGTGGCTCCAGGTACTCACGCATTCCAGTAAGCACCATAACCGCCTAATCGCTGAGCCACCGCCTCTCCTTTTTAATTCTTCTCTTTGCTCTTTGGTTTACTCTTACATCTTAAAGTGCATCCTGGCCACATACAAAGAACATCTCCCTGTAGAATCCTCCTTTGTCCAGGACTCCAGTTACACTGAGGGTGGAAGATGCTCATGTCAAAGGCAATGTCATTAGGAAAATGGTCCTTGTTGGCCTTGCAGCTGCCTGGTGTTAAAGCAGGACTACCATCCATGTCACTGAGTGCAGGGAGATGTTGGTGGTAGGATGGATGCTGCTGGCCTAGACAGGAAGGAAGGGAGAAGAAGGTGGGGCGTCAGGCAGGAGAGGGAGCAGTGTTTCCTCCATCTGCTTTTGATTTTACCAGTTACACATTTTGGGAGGCAGTGCTAGGTAGGAGCTAACAATGAGCAGTGAAGTGCATGGCAAGATCACAAGTGCTCTTTAAATTACTTTAGTGTCTTCTTTAAACTGCTTTCAAAGTACATAAGAAAGCAAAGGGTGGTAATTATATTGTAGCAAACAAACAGAAGTAAAGGAACTAATTGGAAAATATATCAAGAAAAAAGGATTAATGGGACTAACTCTTGACAGAGTTCATTGAGGCTGGTGTAAAGCTAGGAACTATGGCTGCAAGTGTCTCCATTCATCTAGGAAGGAAGATTCCTTTAGCAGCACGGGCACACTAGGATAACTTCTGACCAACTGTTGACCCCAATGCCCACATTAACACGGGACTGACTTTTAGATGAAGCCCTCCTATATAGGATGGCCACCATGACAGTTCCAGAGAGGACCAACTAAGGTCAAAAAACTCCATCATCAGATGTGAAGGAGCTGAGCACCTGATTGGCAAAGGCTGCTGAAGGAGGACCCCAGTTTTAAAGTCAACTGTAAAACCGTAATAAACTTGGAGACAGCTTTGTCTCCTTTATTTTCTCTGCTCAGAGATGGATCTCTCTCTCTCTCTCTCTCTCTCTCTCTTGAGAGTGCTCTCTGCGTGAGCCTTACTTTGCTTTTACTTTATTTTCACCTCTCTTTCACTTATAATAAAGTTCTCTTGCATGACTTTTGGTGTCTGACTTTAAATTTTCTTTCATCAGAACACAAGAACGAAGGTCTGGAGTTCAGCTTTCCACTTCTCTGTGGCAGAGCAGGTAGAAAGGTTGTTGTTCTATTTAGTTATGAGTAGATTCAATGGGTGATAGTACTCCTGACTTCAAAACTCAGGGTTCAGCTGAGCACTGAGCCTCACAACCCTTCTGCTCTTCCCCTTCTAATTTGTGGCTGAGCCCAAGGAGACTACACTTTCCATAACATGTACATTCTGGTGAATATGTCTTTCAACCAGTTGTTTTTGTTGCTGTTTTGGGTTATTATTATTATTTTTTGTACTGGGGATTGAACTCAGGGGTGTTTAATCAATGAGCTAATCCCCAGAACTTTCTGCTTTTCATTTTTTATTTTTTGAGACAAGTTCCTGCTAACTTGCTTAGAGCCTTGCTAATTTGCTGAGGCTGGCCTTGAATTGTGATCCTTCAACCACAGCCTCCCAAGTCACTGGGATAACAAGTATTTGGCTCTTTTAGCAAGTTTTTCTAAAGCACTTACAGGTTTTTCCCTGGCAAAGGACATTTCTCCTATCTTTAGGCCTTTTAAATACTGGATGATTGCTTTGTCTTCATATTTCATGTGAAATTGTTGGAAATAGCCATAGTGGTAATGGATGTCTTGCTGCATGTGATCACCAATGTTGTTCATGCTTAATGCTTTCTGAAAAGTTTCCTCTGCATCTCTGTACTGGCTTATTTCTGCATGCATTTGGGCCAGGTAAACATAACCATCTCAAATCTTGGCCTTAGGCCTACAGTCTCTTGAAAGTCATGGATAGCTGATTGAACCAATCTCTCCACATTTTCTCTTTCCTACCTTCTAGGCTTTGTATTTGTATAGCTTGCTTTTGTGTGAATCATTTGTGTCCTGTAGCAAAGCCTTATCTGGTAATGCAAGTAGGCAGAGTTAGGAGTTCACTGCAAGACCCTTTCTTAGAACTGAATATCTTTATCCACACAGCCTTTTGTTCAGTAAAATTTGCCCAAATCTTGAAAGACAAAGGTCTGAGAGGACTTGTTCAGGACTTCTTCAATGTAAGGTTCTATCTTAGCTCCCTGTCCTACATCCTGAAGCTTCAGGGCAAGGAGAACCTTCAGGTTTAGCCTGACAACCTGCCTCAGGGGCTCTAGAGAAATCACATTAGTATTATTGTAGTCGAAGAGACAGACTGATGGCGAAGGAAGCGCTGAGTCCAGGGTTTCCAGACTCCACTGCCAGAGCAGGCCTTTGCCTCTTCATAATTCTTTCTCCCACACTTCACCAAGGCCCATTCTTCCTCGCAGTCCATCTCAGGAGACTCCAGCCTGTAGCGGGAGGGACTTGCTAGCTTCTTGCAAGCTTTATCCACCTTGTCCAGGTAAGCCTGGGCTTCTGCCAATCTGCCCATGTGGTGATACACCCAGGCATAGTTGCCCCAGGTCACCAGGCTTCTCCTGTCCACCTCGTCTGCGCGCTCCTTCTGGATCAAGTCTTCAGCTTCTCTCAAGCTCTGCAGGGCTTCCTCACTCTGGCCTTTCAGGTATTTCACATAGGCCAGGAGGTTGTGAATCCTCGGGTTGTTTCTGGTGTCTAGGAACTCAGTCTCTTCCAAGATTATGTTTTTTAAATCAGGTATTTCAGTGTCTTCAATGTCCTGCTTCCATGTAAAGTAACATCTCAACTGAGCCAGGCTACCTTCAACAGATTTCATTTGATTTTTTACTGTAAAAATAGATGACAATGTTTTCTTCTTCTTATGCATTTAATGTACTGGAAATGTAGCCAATATTTTAAATCAGTAAATATTCTTTCTCCCCGTATCCCTATCTCCATTAATTGTTGTTTTTCTTTGTCTATGGGCCTGTTTTACAATAGAGAGTTGATTGATTTAAAAATCATGATGAAATACTGAACTCTTACTTGTGAACTACAGGTTATATGAAGTTAACTCAAATAATTAATTCTGGTAATTAATTTCAACATCATCCTCCACACTACAAAACACTTATTTCCTTTTGCTTCCTTGCAATACTGTGTTCTACCAATAATGCTCTCAGAGGAAATGTAGAGGGAGGAGTTACGAGGGTAGATTCCTTACTCGTTTTTTCCATGTTAGCATGTTTCCATCCTTTCATGAAGTTTTCTGAGTTAAATATGAGAGCCATCAAAGTTTCAAATGCTGGATTGCCTGAACGCTTAAGCTGGACTGGAGAATATAGTGAGGTAGTACTTCCTATTCCTGTATGAACTTAACCAATTTCAAACAAACAAGTTGAACAATGTGCAGAATCACCTGACAGTAGCAGGTGAGGTCTAAAGTAGAGGAATGAGTAAACATGGCATGAAGCCAGAGGTGAGATGTAAGTCTAGCTTTTAGAACTCAGGGACCCTGAGGTCTGGTAACTCTGCAGCCTAGTAGAGGACAGGTACTCAAATTGGTTTTTTTTTTTCAGGGCTGAGGACCAAACTCGGGGCCTTGCACAGGCTATGCAAGCGCTCTGCCACGGAGCTAAATCCCCAACCCCAAGTACTCAAATTCTTAAAAAGTATAGGAATCATTCCTAGTATCCATGGGAAAGAGATAATCATAAGGAGAAAGTGTGACCAAAAGATTTTCTTTCTAATATTTCCCTTCCTAAGATGTGGAGCTGAAATTCTATTCCCTCTATCAAAGTATGAGGAAAGAAAAAGAAACTGATTTTTCATCTTCATTGAAAAAGTGGTCCTCACATCTTATGTAGATATTATCTTACATTCTAGATTTGACATGTTTTCTATCCATTAGGTCTAAGGAAAGACCTCAGAGGTTATCCCTCTGATATTTTCTTTAACCCTATGTATGGCAATATATAGCAAACTTCCATTTTTATATAAATCCTATCATCCTGACTCATGATACCTAATCATATGAAACATTCCTTTCTGTAAATAAAGAGAAAGAGAAAATTCACAAAATGATGAACAATGCTCCCCAAGTGAGCGGAAGGTACTCAGCTTACTGCAGCCTCTGTGAGGAAGGTAGAAGCTCATTAGGGTCCTCTCATCTCCTTCAACTTCTCCATCTCAAACATCACCTCAGTGCTTGGATTCCTCTTGAGTAGTTCCTCTCTACTCTCCAGGTCATTCTCCCCAGGCCTGAGTCTGCAGAGGATGGTGTCATCCCCGACTCTCAGACTGTTCTTGTTTTAGGGAAGACTGCCTGGTGGATGGACTGCTGCAGTGAGGAGCTCAGAAATCTTCTTTTTCACAACCTAATCAAGGTCCAGAAATATGATTCAATGAAGTGTTTGTGTGTGTGCATGTGTGTGCATGTGTGTGTGTGTGTGAGCCTTCATGCATGTGTTTAAGGCATGTTGGTGGAGGATGAAATCAGAAGTGAGTAAAATAATTATTGTATCTAACAATGCTCACTGAAAAAAGCCACCACCCCTAAAGGAGATGGAATCAGAAAGAGCCTTGGATCCAAATGCTGCACTTTTGCTTGGTGCAGTTCATGGTCTGGTGAGCACAGACCCAAGGAAAATCATTCACAGGCAGGCATTGCTCTAGAGCTGCTAGAATATGAAGGGATGAACCCTTCCAAGCTTTCTAAATAGTACCCCAGTCTGAGGCACCTCAGCTACTGGCCCAGCCAGCACATTTGTGGGAAGTAGAAAGAGACCCGTCTTCTAAATGATCCAACCAGGGCTGGCCAGATTGACATGCTTTGGTAGGTGGAAGTTATGTCAGATTTCTACCCTGGTGGTGATTGCAGAACGTTGAGAGCCCAACTTAAACAACCTTATGGGGCTCTTCAGCCAACCTGCTAGAAGAGGATGATTGTTCTTTCTTTAACTAGTTTACAAACATGTGCCATCTACCCTGTCTCTTGGCTTGGGCTCTGGGAAGACTATAGAGGAGAATATCATCACAGAGGTGTCCGTACTCTCCTAAATAGAAATGCTGAGACCCTAAAGTCCTCCTGTTACCTGGGGAAAATTCTCATTATTATAAATAACAAGCATGTGAAGGTGCATGGCAACCTAAGCTTTCTATGAATGAGGCAGAAGGGGACTTGCCATCACATTATCAGACATTCCTCTGGATCCTTCCTCCCTAGCTGTTTCGATCACTGAGCACCCATGGAAGGAGGAGCTCATTCTGTCTCTCTGTTTCTGTATCACTGTGACAAGAAGTGTTTTGAAATAGGTTTTATCTAGTCTGGGGTATTCCAGAGCTCCTGTAGGCCAGCTCAGGATAGGGGGTTCTAGAAGCATGGACCATCATACAACCTGTCAGCTAAGCGCACCACCAAGGGTGAGAGGAGAGAATGGGCCTGCTTCCTGCCGGTTCTGCAGTGAAGACACAGCTCACATCGTTTTGACCAGGAGACTATTGTATTAAAAAGAGGCATGAAAAGTTTTGCGGTGAGTTTCTCTGCAATCCCTGGGCAGTTTCTTCTCAAGACAGGTATACTGTTTGCCAGAAAAGGGATTCTTGCCTAGGTGCTGTTTTCCTGTTAGCTCTTTCTCTCCCTCTAACTGCAGCATCAGATAGGATCAGATAGCAGGTCAGAATGCTTTGGGCAGAAAAGATGTTCTACAGTCCTCCAGTTCTACCCAAACCAAAAAAGAAAGGAATATAAATTTTCTGGAAGAAGCACATTGCAACCCTGATGTGATTTCTGATTTTCTAACACCTAGTCCTGGTGAATTTTTCAAATATTAATATGCAACATGTCACATAGAAGACCCATAATGACAGATTGCTGGGCCCACCCCAGAGTCTCAGAGTCAGCAGGTTTGGGGTAAGCCCTGGGAATTTGCATTTCCTAAAAGTTCTCAAGTGACACTGATGCTGCTGATTAGAAAATCACACTTAGAGAACAGTTGATTTAGTTTAAAACAAATTTTATATAAATCATAATTTCGTAGATTATCAGTAATCACAAAACTCTGACTTGGGAAAAATAATAATAAAAAAATGTACATGGGAAAGATGATTCCATGGACTTCTTTAACTGGACCTTGACTTTTCACTTCTTTTAGGTTTTGGCCCTTGGAAGGCAGCCTTCAGAAATTAGAATGCAGAAGGAGAGGGTCCTGCTATTCGTTCCTAGTCTCTCCTTGGGCTGTGCCTTGGCTGGCAGCTGTTGTTTTCCACCAAAGGTCTTTCAAGAAATCCCTTCTCCACAACTATAGCTAAGCACCTCTCCAAGTCTAGGGACTGCTCCCTTTGCTTCCCCTGGTAGGCCAAGGGTCATCATGTTACCATCATCCTTAGCCTCCCACCCATCCATCCAGCATCATCATCTGTTAATCTCCTTGAACGTTGCCTATGCCATTTTAAATGGCCACCTCTCCTCAGTTACCTGATGGGGAGAGCCTATGAGCATCAGAAACCATGAGCAAGAAAGCTCTCCCAGGAGGAGGACTCCCTGAGAACTGGTCCTTATGGTAAGTTTTAGAATTTCAAAATGCAGAGAAAGCCTTTAGCTCGTGGTACTGGGTGGGAGCTGGTGCTATAGAAAGTGGTGAAGGGGAAGTCCCCTGGATGGGATAAAAAGACTCTCTCCATGTAAGGAGGGGCCCCTCAGTTCCCTTCTACCACTAGGGAGAAGTCTGCTCTCATCTTTTCTTAGGTAAACCTGTTTATTCTTACTGCTTACTTTATTTTCCTAAATAAAATTGCTTGCTATGCTTGCCTCAGTGTTCTGTGGTGTTCATTCTTCAACTCTGTGGAACAAGAACCGAGCCCCAATACCTGCACGGTGTCATTACGATGATATCCAATGGTGGGGCAAGGCCAATGGAGGACAGGGATGTCTGTTCTCATGAACATGTCAAATTTTATTCTCTTTTGTTTCTTTTGTATGTACCCAGCCAGGTGGTTCCAGAAACCTCTGCAGTGGAACTTTCTTAAATCATGTTCAGAAGTTTACACCTAGAGGAATAATACAGAAAGCCACTGACATTTTTTGGAAGAATGAGTTTCCAGTTTGGGTCTTCTTCCAGTGGAAGTTGCCTCCGGGTTTGAGATATTGGTCTGTAAGAAAAGTTCCATGGCATTCACATCCTCCAGCAAAATTTGTATTTCTGCCAACTCAGAGTATACTGATGGCTTTGTTAGTGACTCGAACAACTGTGTTTGAGCCAGTCAATAGAGGAACAGGTTCAGATGGTCAGTGAATGTGACAGGGCCATCAGGGACTAAGGTACTCTATGAACAATGCCTGTTAACATCTAAAGCTAAATTCACATATTCATCTGGATTGTCCTCACATTTCTTCTGTTTCTACTCCTTTTTTGTTCCATTACCTGTTACAAAGCAACAACCACCAGGGAGTTAATCAAACAACATTCACCCTTAAGGAAAATTTCCTGTGATACAAGTCTGGTGTAATTGCCTACACAATTAGCACAGAGGAAGGAATATTTGAAAAATCACTTTTCTGAAATCCACTTGTGAAATGTTACTGGGTTATCCTTTAAATCCCTATTTCTTGGTTATTTGGGTATTGCAGCAAGATAAGCAAAAGGGTAAAGGCTGAAAACAGCTTCTCTTTGAGCATTTTCAGATAGGGGTATTAACTTCCTTATAGTCTCCTCGTAATTGCTAAGTGAAATTATGGCCTGCTATTTCTCCAGTGTCCTGGGCCCTTAACTAGACTATTTCCTAGGCCCCCTAGTGGTAAGGTGTGGTCATGACCCCGAGTTTTGACTAATGTGGGCGATGGGCAAATATGATTGTGCCATTTCCACCCTCAATCCATAATATGTCCACATATGGTCTTCCATACTCTTTTCTCTTTTATGGGAACATCAGAAAGCAATACTTTAAAGATGATGGGTCAAAAGATGACAGGAATGTTAACTCCTGAAACCTAGATAGACATTTACCAAAGAGGAATATGAGAAGTAAATTTCTACATTGTTGCCCAAATCATAAGTAATTCAGTGTTTTTCTGTGATAACAACTTGCATTGCCATAACTAGTAGAGATAATTAGAAAAACTAAAATTATGTATACTTTCACAAATCTATTCAAATCTAGGCTATTTACTTTTATTGGACTAGACAATACTTTAATTGTGAAAAGGAAAAATTGTTAAGAAAATAAGAGAAAGACTTGTCATAAATGTTTCCCATGAGCTTTTAGTTCTTATATGCTGAAGCATGCATGTAGTTTAGATGTTAGATGTCCCTTTTACTATTCTGGTGTTCTTTCTGATGCAAGTTGCCTGATTTATCTTGGCCCTCTGGTTGGCCTTGCTTCAGCATTATGAGGGGTGATGATGGAGAGCAACTGCAGTTAAGGTTGAGTCATAGCTCCTTGGTGGCTGGCATCCATTCTCTTCCAAGTAGGGACAGACCTATGAAAGACAAGAGATTTAGGAAGGGGGACCCTTTTCTGTAAGCTCTCTTCCTCTACTTCTGTATCAGATGTGGGGCTTCCAAAAGGCAAATCGAATTTTTAGGTGCACATATTTTCTGCACGACACTGTCCTTAACCCAGCTCTGGAAAAAAGGGATGGAAACAAGAAAATGCTGAAATGAACATTAGGAGAGCTGCTCACACTGACAGCTGTATGACTGGAGTTTTCATGCATAAAAATATTGCTTAGTCGCGGAGTGTCAGGGAAACAGAGTAAGCGTTTGTCACATGGTCACTATGAAGTTAGCATCAGTCCTGGTTCTATGGGGCTCTGGCTTAGCTCCTAAGGTATTTGGAATCTTGCCCAGTGTGTCCTTGGCATAAACGGACCCAAAGAACCACACAGGACAGGACAGGAAGGAAAGGAAATGGCCAACACATCGTATAATTCTCTCTCTGTGTGTGTGTGTGTGTGTGTGTGTGTGTACTAGGGAAGGAAACTCATCTTTACCTTTACCAGGATTCCCACTTGGAGAAATGAAATGTAAGCACTAACCTGTGAATCCCCTCTCAGCAGCCCAAGAGCATCTCTGTGTTTGACTGACTAGACACGTGAACTTGATTTCACTTAAACTCTGAGTTGCTTTATCAATTACATAAAATGGTTGGTCTTGAACAGTTGTTTACAACTCTAGCTGCAAATTAGAAAATTCTCTGGAAATCTTAAAAAATTGAAGGTCAAGGCAATCTCTAGTCCAATGGACCAGAATCTCTCAAAGACTCAGGCCTCAATATCATCAGTGCTTTTTTAGCCAGCTTTTTCACTGCTGTGACTAAAAGACTTTAGAAGGAAAAGATTTTTGGGGGGCTCATGGTTTCAGGGGTCTTAGTCCAGAAGGCCAGCTCCATTCTTTGGGGCTTGAGACAGGGCAGAACATTATGGAGAAAGACATGGCTCCAGGAAGAAGAGAGACTCCAAGCCAGATTCAAAATACATACTCCAGAGGCACACCTCCACTGACCCACCTTCTCCAGCCACACCTTAACCTGCCTTCAGTTGCCAGTGAATCCCTATCAGAGAATTAACTCACTGATTAGGTTAAGACTCTCATAACCCAATTTTTTACCTCTGAGTCTTCCTGAAATGTCTCACACAAGCTTTTGGGGGACACATTTCATCCAACCCATAACAGGTCAAGTACTTTTTTAAACAAAGAAACCTCAAAGTGATTTTTTTTGTGCGTGGTTTAAAACCACTAAAGTAGATTTTTGCTACTTAGAGTGTGATATGTGGACTGGTGACATCTGAATCAGCTAGTTTAGAAATGCAAAATGACAGGTCCTTCCTGACAGATTTACTGAATTAGAATCTACCTTTTAATGTATCCAGGTGATTTGTTGGTATGTTCAAGTTTAAAAGACACTTTCCCAGATGACTTCTGGACCCCATGGTATTATGGAAATTTCAAGATTGCTTCTCTGTAACTGACCATGGGCTTTGTCCAAGTTGAGATCTTGAAGTGGCAGCAGAACAAGGTGGAGGTGCTTGGTATCTCATTAAATGCCCTTATCCCCCAGCGCAGCCATGCTTTCTGTGTTGGGCTTTGTGGTGTCTCCTGCTGGGGGACCGGCCAATCCCTATTGGAGCTGGTCATTGCTCTAGATGCGTGGTTTCCACTGGAGCAATTAGGCTTGCTCTATGGTGGGGCATTTGGCAATACCTACAGACATTTTTTATTGTCACAGCTAGAGATGGGGATGCTATACACATATAGTAGGCAGAGGCTAAGGCTGATGCTAAAAATCCTGTAATGTACAGAATATTTCCTCATGACACAGAATTATCGGCCTCAAAATGTCTGCTATGGTTTGGATATGAAGTGCCCCCCCCAAAGCTCATGATTACATTGTGAGAGCTATAATCTAATTGCTGATTAACCCATTTGAGAGATTAATGATTTGAAATGACTACTATACTGGGTGTTAGTTACAGGATAATTAGGGCATGGCTGGAGGAAAAAGATCACTCACAAAGAGGCATATCTTTGGGTTTTACATTTTGTCCCTAGAGTCTTTTCTTTTCTCTGTTTTCTGGCTGCCTGTCCTAATCAGATTTCTTCTACCATACCTTTCTGCCATGATGTTCTGTCTCACATCTGGCCCAAAGCAATGAAGTTGGCTGACCAAGGACTTATATGTCGGAAACCACGAACCTCAAATAAATTTTTCCTCCTATGATTTGTTCTTTTTAGATATTTTGGTCAAAGTGATGAAAAGTTGACTAACACAATGGCAATAGTGCCAAACCTAGAAGTTCCAAAAAAATTTTTCATAATGTTGAAAATATTCTAAATCTGTACTGCCCAGCGTGGCAGCCACTATCCTGAGCACTGGAAAGGTAAGCAGTGCATCTGAAGGACTCTGTTTTAGATTTAATTTTAGTTTGCTTAAATATCAATTTAAATATCCACATAGTGACTGTGCAATGGGCAGCACAGCTCTAGTAAACGGCTGGCACCGTGTGATGCGTGGGGTTCTCCCATGCCACCTGATGGAAGCAGCAGAAGACTTAAGACATTCCAAATTCTTGAACTGTTCTTCCACATTCTATTTAGTTCTTTAAGAAACTGCTCAGATTTTATGGGCACAATAGTCTTTGACTGCATGTGAGGAATATAGTATGCTCCTCTGCTCAGCAGGAGACTAGGAAAGCCATTCTGTCTGCCTTTCCTTCCATCCATATATCCTGATGAAAGCACCTTCTAAAAAACAAAAAATAAAAAGAACCAAACAAATAAACCTCGAAGATCATGTGCTTGGGTCTAAGATCAACTTCATATTCAGAAGAAATTTTGCTCATAGTCACAGACGATGGCAGCCAAGAGCACAGGCACCTCTATTTGGCAAACCCTTTGCAAGACCTCACTGAAAAGCATGATCTGCTGTCTGAAGAACTTTCAGACATTAGCTTCACTCCTTTGGCTGTTTCATGAACCTTGAGCAATTTCTTGACTATGATAACATTAACAAAGCAGTTTTCAGAGCTCAGCTCTATGGCCCAGTTCCTAGGGTTGGGAGGAACCCTGCTTTCTCCACTGCTTGCTGCCGTCCCCTCCCACTGAGCCTGGAGTAAAAGGACCCACGCAGATAACTCAATCAGTGGCCAGTAGAATAGACACAGTCCAGGAGCCCATGTCTGCAAATACTGAACGAGAATCTTGTAGAGGGAGGATTCGGCCTGCAGTGATTCCCTTAGGCCAGTATCCTGTTTTCCAAGTGCTACCCGGAAGGGCACTTAGGAGACTTTCAGGGTTCCCAGTTTAGGCAAGAGACTGGGTTTCTTCTTCCCCACTCTGAAATAAGTAGAATATTTCTTCTGAATATATATGGAATTAAAGGAGTGCTATGGTTTGGATGCATCCTCCAAGTTCATGTGTTTCTGATCTTCATCCCCAGGGTAGCAGGATTGAGGGGTGGGACCTGTGAGAAATGATTGGCAGAGCCCTCATGAATTGGTTAATTCATTCATGGATCAATGAATTGACGGGTTATTAGGAAAGTTGGTTAGCTATCAGGAGAGTGAATCTGTTACAAAAGTCAATTTCATCAGCAATTAGAAACAATGATATTGCAGCCTTTGAAGGTAAATGGATGGTGATGGAAGAAGGTGATGTTGAGTGAAGTTAGCCTAACCCAGAGAGTCAAGGGTCAAATGTCTTCACTCATCTGTGGAGGTTGGAGCTAGACTCTGGCTTATGTGAAAGGCCGTCAACTCTCTTGTATTAGACATAGCAAAGGTGTAGTAACACAAACCTAGGGCATTCATAGATGTGAATTGGGAACTACGGGGGAGGGGACATGAGGGAGGGGTAAGGATGGGAGAATAGGGTGGGCTCTAGGGGGTAAATCTAATTTTAAGAATATATACATATCATATTGTTTCATTGGATGCATTCTGATTGTACAATAATTAAATTTCTTAATTTAAAACAAAACAAAACAAAAAAAAGACAAAAGCCAGTTTCACTGTCTCTCATGAGCCCCCCTTACCATGTGATGCTCTGAGCAGCCTAGGGAAGCTGCAGGGTCCCTACCAGTCAGAAGCGCTCACCACACACTGGTGCTGTGCTCCCAGTCTTCTCAGCCTCCAGAAACATGAGTTAATAAACCTCTATTTTTAAATAAATTTTCCAGTCTGTTGTAGTCACTTGGAGCAACATAAAATGGACCAAAACATGGAGCTATTCATGGAGAGGGTGATGAAGTCAGTACTGCCTATGGAGAGGAGTTGACATAGGATTTAATGCATATGAGAATACAATTCTTGTGGCAGATATCTGGAAGTTCCAAGAAATTCCAGAACTGGGGGAGAGCAGTTTTGGATATCTTCTAACCTCAAGAGAGAGTACAACTGAGAGTGTAAGGGAAGGAGAGTTTTATATAAGGTGTTTATGTTTGTGTGTTCAAGTTTCTAGGTGTGTGTGTAACTAAAGTGATGCTTTGAGACATATCTCTTCCTGTCTACTTTGGATTCCTTCATTTTTTGCCCTTCGTCCGTAGAGACCACAGCATGCGATAGGTAATGCTTGCATCAGGCCAGGGCTTGAGCAGGTGGAGTGGACAACTTACCTGAAGTCTCCGGTCATGGGAGGGCAGGTATCTCTTTGAAGACCAATATATTTTTGTTGGTGGTGCTAAGGATTGACCCTATGGGTGCTTTTCAACAGAGCTATAACTCCAGTCCCGTTTTATTTCAGTTTATTTTTTGTTTTAAGACAGGGCCTCAGTAAGTTGCCCAGGCTAGCCTTGGGCTGAAACTGGCCTTGAACTTGTGATCCTCCTGCTCACCCTACCAGGTTGCTGGAATTATACTTGTATGCCACCATGCCTGGCTGAACCAATATACTTTTGAGAAAAAAGTACTTTCTGAAACTTATCAGCACAAAACAAAGTAGTAGAGAGGAACATGCACCTTTAAAATATAATGTATCTTAATCCTAGTTGAGTTTCACATTCCCTAACTTCTAATGAGAAGATAAACCTTATTTTAATGGCTCTCATCACAATAAAACTCCAGACCTTTGATGGTTTTGAATTTGAAAAAAAAAAAAGTCAAATGGTTAACTTTAAAATTCTTTTCTTCAAGCTGGAGCGGTGGCCTGGTGGTTAAGGCGCTTGTGTAGCATGCACGAGTATGCTGGTTCAAACCACAGCACCATGTACACAATGAAGTGTTTGAGCAACAAAAGCCATGTGAAAAACTAAATAATATTGATTCTGTCTTTCACTCTCTCTTTCTCTCTCTCATTCACTGTCCCTCTATCTTTAAAAAAAAATTACTATTAAAAAATTCTTTTCTTCTGTCCCTATTTTTGAGTGATCCATCTTGGCCTGAATAGATTAAAACCCACTCCCCTCATTTCCCTGTCCCAGGCAATTCTTTTCAGAACCCAGCCAGGATTTTCCTAGTTTGCAGCTCTGGGGGATGTCTCAGGATGTGTTCACCAGTTTAGAACTATGACACAAATAAGATGACTTCAGGATTAGGATCAGGGCCATATCATATTGTTACTACATAAGCATCTATGATTGTATCACAACTCAACTTCTGAATAAAATTTTTTTAAAAATTATGAACCTTTAGGAAAAATCAGCAAATTACTTGCCACTAAAAGGGTAACTGCCAATGAGAATTAATTGCTGCATTTTAAACTACTGATTGCTTTGAAAGAAATTATTGAGTTTAATTTTCACTTTAATTTTCTTCAGTTTATTTCATTAGAAGACAGAAAAGCAGAAAAATGTGTATTTATATCCATTAAAATGTTAAAGCTGCTTATGTATTTATCTCCCTAGGAGAAAAGAATATTAATAGTAAAATGCATAATTAATTTTTTAAATAAGACAGCTTTATTTTCCTTTTAAAAGAGTTAGCATTCTGTTATGAATATGGCTTGTCCCCTCTGAAAACTGATGTTGACATATAATCCCCATATGAGGTATTAAGAGAGCAGAAACTGAGAAACTGGGGCCTTTGGGAGGTGGTTGGGGTTAAATAAGGTCATCCGGTGGCTTTATCAGAGAGGGAGAGAGATCAGAGCACACAGCTGAATACATGCCATACCCTCCCTGTCTCTTACCACACGATGCCCTGCACCACCTGGGGACTCTGGCTGCATCAAGGCCATCACCAAATGCATTCCCACCCCTTGGATCCCCGGAACCATGAGCCAAAATAAATCTCTTCTTGATAATTTACCCAGAACGAGGTGCTGTGTTACTAGTAACAGAAAACACACTCCATCAATTAGAAAATGGGTTTCCACTGGTCTGCCTGGAAATTTACATTCAAGAAAAATATTACAATTTTAAAAATATGATCAGGCATAGTGGAGAATATCTGTATTACCAGCTACTTAGGAGTCAGAGGCAAGAGGATCACAAGGTCAAGGCCAGTTTGAGTAACTTACCAAGACCCAGTCTCAAAATAAAAAATAAAAAGTCTAGGGATCTAGTTCAGTGGTAGCGTCCTGGGTTCCACACTCAGGGCCACAAAAATATAAAGAAAAGAAAAGAAAAATATGCTAAAAGCAAAAATTCCAGAAGCAAGTCCATCTTCGCCTCCTATTCCTGGCACAGGGCTTCTAAAGCCAGTTGAATTTCCAGAGCAAATTGAATGATAGGAGCATGCTTGGATATTCATAATAAGCTCATTATAGAAATGTGAGAAGATAAAGGAAAGAGATTTTGAACTTTTAGGGATAACATATTACTTTTTCCTTGTAGCAGCACATATTATGGTAATAGAGATAGCTATTGTTTGGTGTAGATTCCAATGCCTTAAGAAACAGGTCAGTAGCTTTGTCCAGATCACCTTTTTGCAGAAATGGATTTTATGCGGCAAACTGAGTCACAAATTGAGAACCAATCAGCATCACATAGGTGGAACTACTGCTTTATCAGTGAGTAGTTAGAAGACATGCTAACCGGATAACTGTATGGCAGAATGGACAGGAGAGACAGAACAGGAGAAAACAATTCTTTCAAAGTGTACTTGAAAACAATAAGCAAGACCTCCCAGCTCAACAGCTCCAGGTGCCCATCACATAGCCCCACCCACCTTCCCAGCCTTCTGCCCCTCCCAGCCATCTTCTAGACCTTCTAATGCTGCTTCTGTTCCTCTTCCCTGTCTCTGTTCAGGAGTCAGGATGCTCTCTGGGAGCGGAGTTGCCCACACTCTGGTGCAATTCTTCACTGTCCTCTTCAGGCTCAGACGCTGACAGGAACACTCTGCCTATGCCTGAAGGGGCATCCCTTAGCAGGTGTCCCAGTGCCTTCTCATAACATGCCACTGCCTGACACAGATCTCCCTCCCTCTTGTGGTTTAATCCTTGGAGATACCAAGAATGTGGTGCATTTCGTTGCAGCAGACTCTCAGCTGTCTTCTGTGATGGGTGCTTCATCTCTTCCTTCTCAGTCGATTTTTCACTTATATGACAACTCTCTAAGCAATCTTGGACAGCAGTAGTGTCTTCAGAATTACCCTGATAGTCCTGAGGGCTGCAACAGTGTGGCTGGAGCTTTTGACCTGCAGCCTCAGGGAGCTTCTTACAGAATATTGCTTGATAACATCTTTCTGCTTCCAGGAACTTAGTGAGATCAGAGGGCTCACTAAGAGGACCTGGCTCCTCCTCGAGAACTTTATTCATGTGATCTGCAGCCAGTTTCCTTAGTTTCTCAATCTTCTCTCTATATCTACTGACTTCAGATTCTTCTATATTCTGCATCCGTTTGGCTTTTTCCTTGTAGCAGCACATAATATGGTAATAGAGATAG
Source organism: Aplodontia rufa (assembly GCA_004027875.1). Taxonomy (NCBI): domain Eukaryota; kingdom Metazoa; phylum Chordata; class Mammalia; order Rodentia; family Aplodontiidae; genus Aplodontia; species Aplodontia rufa. Next base: position 117,393 of record PVKS010001554.1, on the reverse strand, counting down.
CTATTGTTTGGTGTAGATTCCAATGCCCTAAGAAACAGGTCAGTAGCTTTGTCCAGATCTCCTTTTTTCCTGTAAAAATTGGCTGCGCTTCGAAGGACATCCGTTTGCTTAGGGGCCTTCTCCAAGGCCTCCTCAACCAATTCTTCTGCTTGTTTTTTTTCATTCATCTTCTGCAGCTTCAGGGCCAAAAGAACTTTGAGATACTGATTCTCGGCATTCAGCTCAACGGCCTGCTTCAGAGCGTCACCAGAGATCTTCTTCTCTGGCGTATTATCCAGTTGGTACATCGCAATTGATAGTCCAGTGGCGGATTCCGAGTTGTTGGGTTTCTCTTCCAGAGCCTTCCCAAAACACATCTTCGCTCTTTCATTTCGTCCACACATTAGCCACGTCCATCCTTCCTCGCAGTCAAGCTCAGGACACTCAGTGCTGTAGGGATTTGAAAGTTTCGCACAGATGCTTTGCACCTTGTCCACGTAAGTCTGAGCATCTTCGAGTTGGCCCATGTGATAGTACACCCAGGCGTAGTTTCCCCAGGTGACCAGATTTCTGATCTCTGCTTGATCATGATCCATTTCCTGGATTGACTCTTCAGCTTTCTGCAAGTATTCCAGGGCTACCTCGTTTTGACCATCCAGATGCTTAATGTAGGCCAGCAAATTATACATTGTAGCTTTGAACTCAGCATTTAAAAATTCAATCTGGTTACACACTCTGTCTTGTATATAACGTGAGACTCTTTCTTCCTTGAATAAGTTCCAGGTGAAATGGCACTTCAGCTGTGGGAGAATTTTCTCCAAGGAATTCTTGGTGATCTCACTGTGAAGAAAATGTACATGATCACTATGATGGGTACCTGCCAGACATTACACCCTGTAATGGTTAATTTTATATGTGGACTTGACTGGGCCATAAGGATGCTTAGATAGCTGGTTAAAACAATTGCGACCTTCCTGGGGATGTTACATTTGGACCACACTGTGAGCCACAAAGCTCTAGGAAGACTTCACTCCGGGGCTGTCATTTCCAACTGCCAGTTTCCCATTCCTAAAATACCTTTTAAAGAGGCAAGCTTTGCTTTAAACCAACATCCTTCCCACTTTCTTACCCACCCCCACCCATTTTTGGACTTTCTCTGCTCACATTTGCACACATGCAATGCAGGAAGCATTGTACACATTTAAGGAAGAGGAAACCTAGAGGTGCGGGCAGTTAGTTGTCCATTGGGTAACTAAAAGCAGGGAGAAAGCTTGGCATCTCTGTCTTCATTTTGTATCTGTCTCCTTTGTTACCTTAAACTTTGGATCCAGTTCCTATTTAAACCATAGACATGTTAATCACTTAAGGAGTATCTGCCTAAAAACTGATAAACAAGTCATAAATTTACCTAACCTCTCCTGTCCTCCTTCAAGACTGAAGTCACCAAGATAAGAGTAACTAAAATATTTTCAAGATTCTAGAAGCAGGCTGGAGCAGTGGCTCAGCGGTTATGGTACTTGCTTGGCATGCACTAGAACCAGGTTCTCATTCCAGCACCACATACACGATTAAGTGTTGGAGCAATGAAAACTGGATGAAAAATTAAATAAAATTGATTCGCTGTCTCTCTCTCCCTCCATCTCTTAAAAAAAAAATTCTAGGAGCAACATGTCTTGCAGGCAAATCAACCCATGATAGGACTGCTCCCCTAAATGGGAATCATTACAAACCAAGGCTGTCACCCTACATAGGAATAATCATCTCTCATCTGGGAACCAATAGCCCCCTCAGGCAATGACAACTTCCCCTGCAGAATCTCAAAGAACCAGACCAGAGGTAAGAAACAAGCAGACCTCGGTTTGACCTTTGACCAAGATGGCTTGACTATGCAGATATTTTTCTTTTGGTGCTGAGGATTTAACCCAGGGGTGCTTGACCACTGAGCTATATCCCCAAACACCCCCCCCCCATGCTTTTTAAAGAAAGAATCAATTTTATTTATACTTTCATCTGGCCTTTTCTTCTCCTACACTAAGTTGCGTATATGGTGCTGTGGATTGAACTCAGATCCTCACATATGCCTGGCAAGTACCCCAACCACAGAGACACTGCTCCAACTCCACCCCTCTCCCATCCCCCCCTTTTTTTTAAATAGCAAGACAGGGTCTTGCTAAGTTCCTGAGGCTAGCCTCAAACTTGTGATCCTCCTGCCTCAGCCTCCCAAGCTGCTGGGGTTACTGGCCTGTGCCACGGTGCCCAACTTGACTACATACTTCTTGATCCCCTTTTGTTCCTTTCCCTATACAAACATGAAGCTCTTATCAACATCCCCAAAGACAGGTCTTGGATGATAGTCCCCTGGTCATACTGAATAAATAAATTCTTTTCTTACTTCATCACCACTCCTATCTCTGGAAGCAGCAGGTGTCAGAACCTGTTCTACTGGGACTGGCCTAGAGCCAAGTCGCTGCTAGGACTGTAGTATCAGAAGTTGTACAGAAGAACAAGAGTTCCTCAGTGGGACTCTGGAGGATAATCACAGCTGGCGGTTGCCAGGCATTTTCCAGGTGATTTTCCCTTTAGGCAATCTTTCTTCAGTATTCGGGCTTGAAACCATTGCACCACTGAACTACATCCCCAGACCTTTGTGTTTGTAGAATTTCATTTATTTATTTATTTAATTTTGAGACAGGGTCTCACTAAATTGCTGAGGCCTGGAACTTGTGTTACTTCTGCCTCAGCCTCCCGAGTACCAGGGATTACAGGCATGCACCTGCTTATGCTGCAGAAGAGCAGCCCACCTCATCTCTGTTCCCACAGAGAACCTTGATGTGGGCTTCAGGTCAGCACAGCCCAGAGGGTCAACCTCAGACCTCCTTGACTCAGTGGCTCTAGACACCCCAAAACACAGGACATCGCAAGGCCTCATGTGTAAGCTGGCCAGGGCATGGCTTTCTGGTTGACCCCACTCATGCAGACACAATTAACATCAGTCTTGACCGGGACCCCATAACATAAAAAAGGGTTACATGAGCTACTTGGCAGTGAAATCCTTCCACACATTCCATCCTCAAATATGATCTTGAAGAGCATTAGCAAGTGCTTGGGACTGAGGATAGGGCAGCCAGTCTCCCTTTCCTTCCTCCCTGCCTGGTCCTTCCAGTAAGCAATCAACCCTCACTAAGCAATCAATAGAATCCTTCCTCCCTAAGCTAACAACCCTCAATCCTACCACAAAGCTCTTGGATGGGAAAAGCATTTTTTCCCCTCTTAGTTCTCCCAAAGGCTCTACCAATGGCACAACTCCAGCAATTCGATATGCATTTTTAAAACTCAAGTTTACTGAATTTGCACTTTACATACCATAAAATTCAGTCATCTTAAGGGTATATTTGGCTGAGGCTTGACAATGTTCATACCAATGCAACCGTATAGACCCCCTATAGACTATTTCTATCTCCCCCGAGATTCCTTTGTGTGCCTTCCTACTCCGTGCACCCCCTCCCCCATCTCTAGGCAACCATTTTTCTGCTTTCCCTCCCTGGAGATTAGAGCAGTATTAGATCAGAGATTAATTGTTATATTGTTTTTAAGATGAAATTGCTTTTTGCTGCTCACCAGCATGCACCACAGCAATAAATACCTCTAAGGCATGGGCTTTGTTTTCACATAAGAAATGGGGGGGATCCCCATCTGTAAGAATCCTTTCTTCCATGTCCTGCTTTGAAGTGATCAATTTCAGTTCTACAAGAGTTGGGTTTATAATACAGATTCCATCTTTCACAGTATCTGCTGAAAATAAAAGCTTCCTTTGAAAATTAGTAAGAAAAAAGGCTCTGGCTTAGTAATTTCAAATGGTACTATGACAGCAAAGACCATGAAGCGTAATCGTAATGACTTTTGGTCTAACTTTGAATCAGCAAATTTTATGCATAGGTGGATCACACTGGCCATCCTCTCTCTCATCACAACTACCAGCTCCATCTAGTGTGCAGGTCTAGAAACTTAGGGAGTGCTGTTGTTCACAGCAGAAAAAGACACAGAAAGCAAACAAACAAAAAACTGATAAAGGTCCCCACGAGTAGAGACACGTTGAACCGATAAGCAACCAGACATTCAGGAAGTTCCCTGCACAATGAGGAGCTGAGCTTACAATTTGCATTCGAGAACCATTCTTATTTCACTGACCTCATGGCTGCAATCTGTTTCTCCGTGGTTCAGAGAAGGTTAAGAAGCGCTGGGGGTCCTGGTCTATTTGCTCCTCAAATCTCCCTGATGGGCCTCAAGTCAATGCTGAGGGAGCTATATAAGGGGGAGGCAGAGGTGGCGAATGCTCCAGCTGAGCTGTCTCTCTGTTGCAGAGTAAACTGCCCTTATGAAAAACAAAAGGAAACTGGAAAGTGAAACTGACTTCAAATAGCCAAGAATCTGAAACTGCAGTGTGAGAGAGCAGGAGAGCAATTCCAGGAATCTGACCATCCATCTGGAGATGGCCCAGGAAAGTGCACTTTTAATAACAGTGTCTGGGAGATTCTGATGTTGGGGTTTCTGGGACCATATAATATGAAAGATGGTTCCAAAATATTTTGGAAAAAATATATGTATTAGTTTCATCCAGTAAACTAACTTATAGGAGATAATTTGCATACAGAGACCTGGATTTAATTTTCTCAGTTTATGTTGCTAATTCTAGAATCTTCTGGGAGTCTAATCATTAAGCCTGGATTTTCATTTTTCCCCATATAAGTGTAGGAAGCCAAGCACTAGCAGGATCTCTGAGTAGTTTAGCTCATACCCCTCAAAAGTGGGTACAAGTAATGTTAGGAAGTGACTAGCAATGAATAGTGAAATGCTTCAGTAGGTTACAAGCGTTCTTTAAATTACTTTCAAAGTGGATGAGCAAGCAAAGGGTGGCAGTTAATCTGTAGAAAATAAAAGGAAGCAAAGGAGCTAATTGGAAAATATGTCAAAAGAAAAAGGTTAGGGGCTGGAGCAGTGGCTCGGCAGTTATGACCCTTGCCTGGCATGCAAGAGTTCATGAGTTCAAACCCCAGCACCACATACACAGCGAAGTCTCAAGAGCGATGAGGGCCATATGAAAACTGAATAAAATTGATTCTCTCTCTCTCTCTCCCTCTCTCTGAAAAGAAAAGAAAAGAAAAAGGTTAATGGGTCTAACTCTTGACAGGTTCCATTGTTGTGAGTGTGAAGCTAAGAATTATGGCTATAGGTGTTTCCACTTGTATGGGAAGGAAGATTCCTTTAGGAATGCAGGTGCCGTAAGGTAACTTCTGACCGACTACCGAACCCTGTGCCCACAGTGACATGGAACTGACTTGCAGATGAAGCCCCCTAAATAGGATGGTCACCATGACAGTTCCGGAGAGCACCAACTAAGGTAAAAACTCCACCACTCAACGTGAAGGCGGAGTTGAACACCTGATTGGTGAAGGTTGCAGAAGGAGGACCCAGTCCTCCTGGTAAACCTCAAATAGTAATAAATTTGGAGGCAGCAGTGTCTCCTTTGTTGTTCTCTGCTTGGAGATGGCCCACTCTGTCCCTTTAGAGTGTTCTCCACTTGTGTCTTACTTTGCTTTTATTTTACTTTCAACTCTCTTTCACTTATAATAAAGTTCTCCTGCATGGCATTTGGTGTCTGATTTTCTTTCATCAGAACACAAGAACCAAGGCTTGAAATTTCAGCTCCCCGATTTCCTGTGACAATAATACATGTATTATTGTTTAATCAATGGATGAATGATAAATTTATATATTTATGCTTTGAGCTCTGAAGGCAGGGTGTTATCCTAAGAGGTTCTTTCTAAATTGTTACAGATGCTTCCCAGGCAGGATGTAAATATTCACTGAAAACCTAGGTAGTAGATTTCTTACATGTTTGGTGATGGTGGAATCACTGGTTAGATAGAAGTAAGGCTTCTTCTGTCCCGAAACTACATAAAACAGAGTTGTTTGGGTGCTTGGGTGCCAAAAGTGGCCTGATTTAACAGAGTCTCATGATTTCAGGTTAGAGATTATTGTTGTGTCCTAGGAAAATAACCTGAACTTATCCGGGCCTGTAATTCTGAGTGGTTGTTTTGCTTGACAATTTGTTGTCCTGTTAATAACAAAATGACACATCTTTATAAAAGATTTGAATTCTGCCTTTTGACCCGGGTAAGAAGGGCCTTTACTTTGGCCTATGCTTCAGCAGGCCTCACTTATCACATGCACAATAAATATACATTTTTTAAAAGGCCATAAATCTATGTTACTCTGAATTTAGTGCTTAATTCTGGCACAGGAGAACTGGGGAGCTTAAACATCCAGCCTAAGGGAAACTTATCTCTCTTTTGACTTCTTCCCTCAAATCAAAAAAAGGAAGTTGTATTGTGAACACTTGTGCTTTGTGAGAGTACTGATTTTAGAGATAGGATCCAAGCAACAGAAGTGGCTAGATCAGAGGAAAGGCAAATTCACTAACCTGGTCAAAGCCTTACTTTTATCAGACTACAGAAGATTCTAGCATAGAGAAGAGTTTACTGTTTGGTACAAGAGCACCAACTCTTCATTTTTTTTCACTTCTTTTTTTGTTACTGAAAGCTTGGTCCTTGTGCCTAATGCCAACCCAATAATAAGGACACTGTTTTGAGAAAAAGGAAAAAGAAGTTTTATTGCTTTGCTAGCAAAAGAGAAACATAGGGGACTCCTCTTCCAAAGGCTACAGTTCTCCCCATCAGGGGGAACAAAGGGCTTTGTAAAAAGAGCTTCAGAGGCTACATTCCAGCTCTGCCCTGTTGGGGGTCATAATTCACTTGTAGTCTTGAGAGAGAGCCATGGCTTAGATCTTCTGAGGTCAGTCCTGAAGTCTGGATTCCTTCATTACCGTGGTGCGTGAGCTTAAGGACAGGTAATTTGGCCTAGCATGAGAAGAAAACTAAACCTGCGTCCTCTGTGGTTAGGGAGCTGGAAAGGCAGAAGAGAAAGAAAAAAAATATGTCACCCTCAAAATAAGCCAGCTGCAGTGAAGCAAGGGTTACGTTCAAAGCATGAAATGGGCCCCTGTTACTCTTTTACTCTATTATCCTGGAATACTATTCAGGAATTATCCTGACTGAAAAAGTATTCATGAATTAACCCTAAGTTTGTGATAGATCATATGGCTAAATGACCTTCTTCATCGTTAAGAAATTCTGTATCACTCTTTTTTTCCTATTAGTAGTAAATGAACAACACATTGAAATTCATTCTAGTGTAATAAAAATTTCTTTTGTCAAAATAGCCATAAAAAGGGGGCTGGAGTGGTGGCTCAGCAGTTACAATGCTTGCCTGGCATGCACAAGATCCTGAGTTCGAACCCCAGCACCACATACGCAATGAAGTGTTGGAGCAATGAAAACCAAGTGAAAAACTAATTAAAATTGATTCTCTCTTTCTCTGTCTCTGTCTCTCTCTCTCTCTTAAAAAAAAGTCATAAAAAGGGAAGTGCACATTTCACTAAAATTGCAATAGAAATATTGAAAGTCACGGATATCAGTAAGAACACTGCCTTCTTCAGAAGTCTGACAAAACTTAGGCTCTTTATGATTCTCAGTCCTCAGGCAGCTCAACCCACTTCCATCCCTTGTTGAAGAGGATATGAAGAATAGGAAATAAAGTGATGTAACGTTAGGCAATTCCTGTCAGTAAAAATAGAAAAGAAAATGAACATTGGGTATAAGTACAACTCCAAACTCTTGAAATTGCTTGAAGCTAGTGTAGAGTTGTGTATCTGTGCTGTATGATGTTTAATGTTCATAGATCTGACCCGTGCTGCGTTGTGGACCAGTGGCAGAGCTCACCATGAGCTCACGTTAAGTCTCTGCAATGATTCCCAGCCCCTAATACTATTTTTATTTAGTAAATTTTACTAAAATTATGTAAGCAGTAGAAACATTTGGGTCAATTTTTCAATTTGTGAGCACCCTAGGTTTACTTAGTATGACATAGATAATATATAAACACATATCTGAACCTAAATGCTGCCAAAATATAACACACATGTACCTACATATGTAGCGCATGTTGTGCAAAACTACAGACAGATGAAAATAAAGATCTTGCTGTTTTTGTTTTTAATTGTAGTCATGAGGGCTGGGGATGTAGCTCAGCGGTAGAGTGCTTACCTAGCACTCATGAGGCCCTGGCTTCTAACCTAGTTCCTACAAAACAACAAGGCAGGAGACAGGTACAAAGTTTAGTAACTTATAAACACATGCGGGATCCAACAGAGAAAACAGAGGCCTCACAAACAGTCAGAATATCACCCTTTAATCAAACCAAATTGACAGTAGGACTATTTTAAAAAATCCTCTTAAAATATCTCATCATTAGGTTTGTATTCAAGCCTTTTTAAAAAAGAAAATTAAAAAAAAAAGAAAAAGGTTGAAAAGTGTTCCATTGTGGGGTGTGTGAGTGTGTGTGTGTGTGAATACACAACACATTTTCTTTATCTATCCACTGTTGGACACTCTGATTCCTTATTATCGCTACTGTGAATTATGTTTCAAAGAACATGGGAGTGCAGATGTCTCTGACATGTTGATTCTAATTCTTTTTGGATGTCTACCCAAAAGTAGAATTATTAAATCATATGAAAGTTCTAAAAAAAAAAAAACACCAAAGTTGAGTGAAATAAAAATTATATTAAAAAATAAAAAAGAAAATTTTCTCATTTGCAATAATGTGAATGAGTCTGGAGGACATTATGGGAGGTGAAATAAAAGTCAAGTACAGAAAAAAAGTCACAGAACCTTCCTTACATGTGTATTCTAAAAAAGTTGAACTCATAGAGGCAGAGTTCAGGGGTAGTTATCAGCAGCTGGTGGAGTAGGAGTTGGGGAGATGCTGGCCAAAGGATATAAAATTTCTGTTAGCTGGGAAAAATAATTTCAAGGTATTTATTTTATAATAGAGTGACTATCCTTAGTAGTAATGCATTGTGTTCTTGAGTATCATTGAGAGTAGACTTTAAGTGTTGTCACCACAAAATGGAAGTATGTGAGGTAATGCATATGGTAATTTGTCTGACTTAGTCATTCCAAAATGTATACATATTCCAAAATACTATTTTATGTATGAAAAAATATGTATTTGTCAAATAAACAAAGAATTGGAAATTAATTTAAAAATTCATATTATTCTTTAACTTCTATCACGTACATTGGAACTTACATCTTTACGAGTCACATTTTCTTCTATAATCAGATTTTTCCTTTGTGCTCATTTGCAAATAAATGCGATTTGTTATTACATATTCATACAGGCACACAATATAACAATATAATTTGGCCAAGATCCCACCCAAGCCTTCCTCCTTTCCTCCTCTTGTCCTCTGCGCCCTTTCTTCTGCTGATCTCCCTTTCAATTTTTTTTTACTCTTACTGTTTTTATTGATTGTGTGGGAATTATTTAGTATCCTAGAGGTGCAAAATAGACTTCCCCCACTTTTACCACCCCTTTCTTCCTTCCCTCCTTCCTCCCCTCTCCCTTTCTCCTTCCTTTACTACTAGACTTTCTTTAGTTCATCTATTAATTTGTATTTGAATGATTTTTTATTTAATCTTATCCTTACCTCCCCCATTTCTTTATTTTCTTCTAGCTTCCACAAATGAGAAAAAACATTCAACCTTTGAGTTTCTGAGTCTGGCTAATTTCACTTAGCATGATATTCTCCATTTCCATCCATTTGCCAGCAAATGCCATAATTTCATTATTTCTAATAGCTGAGTAGAACTCAATTTCTTAATCTACTCATCTAGTTACCAGCATCTGGGTTAATTCCATAATTTAGCTATTGTGAATAGTGCTGCTATACACATTGATGTGGCTGTCTACACAATATTTTTCAAAATCAGCAGTGAAAAATTAGGTGACAAAAAGTTTTATATATATATATATATATATATATAGAGAGAGAGAGAGAGAGAGAGAGAGAACAAGAGCAATCATATTTGTTTTAAACAGCTGTATTGAAATATAATCCATATACCATAGAATTAATCCTTTCAAAGTGTACAGTTAGGGGGCTGGAGAGGTGCCTCAGCACTAGAGCACTTGCCTGGCATGTGCAAGGACCCGGGTGGAACCTCAGCAACACATAAACAACTAAGTAGAGGAAAAAGCAAAAATCAGATGAAAAAAATAAATTTAAAACTCTTTCTTTAAAAAATAATAAAGTATACAATTCAATCATTTTAGTGTATTCACCAACTGTGCAAACACCACCACAATCAATTTTAGAACATTTTTAGTATCCCCAAATGAAATCCTGCACCCTTTAGCTGTCACTCCTAATCTTCCCCATCCCAGCCATATGCAATTACTAATCTATTTCTGTAAATTTGCCTACTTTGGACATTTATATAAACAAGATCATATAGTACTTTGTGTGACTGACTTGGTTCACTGAGCGTAAGGATTTCAAGGTTCATGTTTATAGCACATGTCACTAAATATTTAACATTTTTATTGTTACACAATAGTTGATGGTATGGATATACCATATTTAAGATATCCATACATTAGTTGACGGGTTTACTTTTTGGCTACCATGAATTTTCCCATTCTATTCAAGCTTTATGTGGATGTACATCATCACTTCTCCTAGGTATATTCCTGGGAGTATAATTTCTGAGTCATATGGTAACTCTATGGTGAATAACTCGAAGACTGACAATGGAATTCCAAAGCACATGCACCATTCTACATTAAGAATGATTATTCTTGAAGTAATATTTTGTTTTCTGAGCTCTCAGAGGATGAGTTTCAGAGAGAAAGCTATAGGAAGAAAAATGTGCTGATCTGAACTTCTTGCTTGATCAGAGGATGGACTGAAAAGTGAAACCAGCCTGAATTGGGTGCAGTTCAGCTTCTCAAGCTTTAGTTTATGAATTTGTGGGACAGGTTTGACCTGAGAGCTTATGAGAAATACAGAATCTCGAGCTCCACCCAACCTTACTGAATCATCATAATCTGAATTTTAGCAAGATCCTCAGGAAATTGTGTAACATGAAAGTAGGTTCTGCACATTAAAGCTTGAGAAGCATTGGTGTGGTTAGAACTAGATATTTCACAGGTGGACACTTTGAAGACTAAGTGCTTGATTGAACACAAAATTGTGTGCCAGAGTGATTGAGTGTTAAGAGTATATTCCAGGTATGTGAATCATTACATCTGCCAATCATTCCCTACTTCTCTTCTTGGATAACCTGCCTATGCTCCTTTCTTGAGAGCCTGCACCCAAAGCTCCTGCTATGTGTAGCCTATGATCTCATTCTCTTGGTCACCCTAGATTCTATTAGGGATGGATATTTGACTTGAAATGGGCCCACCTGATTTTTCCCTGGAGTTTTTAATCAGATGAAAATGATTCTAGAAAATCTTCATTAAATTATGGAGTTAAGAGATTGCTATGGTTTGGATGAAAGGTGTCTCCCAAAGGCTCAATCTGTGAGATAATGCAAACACCTGAGAGGTGAAATGATTGGGTTATGAGAGCCTCAACCTAGTCAGCAAATTGATCCCTTGGTAGGAATTAATTGGGTGATACCTGTAGGTTGGAAGGGTGTGCTGCAGAAAGTAAGTCATGGGGGCATGCCTTTGGGATATATATTTTGTATCTGGCATGGAGTTTCTCTCTCTGCTCCCAGGAGCCATGACTTCCACCAAGATGTTCTGCCTCACCTTGAGCCCCGAGGAATGGAGCCAGCCATCTGTGGACTATGACCTCTGAAACCATGAGCCCCCAAATAATCTTTTCCTCCTAAAATTATTCTTGTCAAGTCTTTTAGTTTCAGCAATGAAAAAAAATGACTGAAATAGAGATAGTTAATTTGAGAAGGATTTTGTCCAGTTCATTCACAGACAGGCAAAGTCATCTCTAGAAAGAGAAACTTGACAGTAGAAGATCTGGAGAGAGGGAGGAAAAGAGGGAGCAGTGGGAAATGAGAGCAAGAACCAGGTACTCTGAGGTCCAGAGTATGGGAAGAATTTAGACATAAGAATTTTACTCTTAGCATTTTATTTAGCTGTGACTCATGTGGTCAGTATCTCCTTTGAGAATATATGCTTGGACTCATCTGATTGGCAAAAATTAAAGACAGATAACTTTCATTATTAGTGAGGACTCTGGAAATGGATTTGTTGTGTTTCTGGTAGAAATAATGAATCTGTCTTTAATACCTAGACAAATCAACTGTCTACCTAAAAGCTTTATAGTTTATTTAGAACACTCTATATTTTAAAATAATCTAGTAAATGATAGGCTTCCTTTGTCAATAATTAGAAAATATATTTCATAGTTTTTGAATATGTTTTAGGTTTCAAGTGAACAATAGCATATTTTGTTTCACTAAGCCCATAAGTGTATCTGTAAATTTGAGTTTTTTAATGCAATACTTAATGGCAAATTACTGGACTTAATTTTAAAATGAGAAAGAGGAAAACATGTGCTTGGTAGTTTATAGCTGTTATACCACAAAGTCTCTGTTCTGTAAGTCAGATGCAAAATGTAAATAGGCTCAATTCTATGGAAGGGAAGGAGAAAAAGTTTCTAAATGCTTTTAGTTACATTAAATATGTGTGACTACTTTGGGGGATCTTGAAGGACCTCAGGGAATTTAAAAAAATTTTATTATTTCAAAAATGATACCAACTCAAATCTATTATTATTGCTAAGAGGTGAGATATGAACCAAGGCCCTGGGACTGATATGTATCATTTGCCTGATTTCACTTCTTTTGCAATAATAGCCTGGAAAATACTGAAGTGGACAAGCAGCAGTGTTTGGGATTTAGTTTCACACCTTCCCAAGATTTATTTCCTCTGACTTATTTTCTGTCTAAAGCACATAACGGGAGACACCATGCACAGCTGAGAATGCCTATCTTATAGCTGCATACACTTAGATACACTTTAGGATTTCAGTCAGTTTCCCTCTTTGCAGCCTCCCCGAAAGTATAGATCAGAGCATTAAGGAAGCTGTATTGCAAATCACAAAGAAATTTTCTATGTTAAAGTTGGTCCCTTTCCCAGAATAGGTGTTGGGAGAAATAATAGCGGAAGGGAGGAAGTAGATATGTATAGTTTATACAGTTGAAATCCACAATTCCCAGGTTGCCACCCCAAATTGGTTGTGTACGTGGGATCCTAACACAAGTCTCATATGTGTTTATAATCAGGATTCTAATACAGGATTTCAGTGCTTAACCACTGAGCCACATCCTCAGTCCTACTTGTTTATTTTTATTTTGAGACAGGGTCTTGCCAAGTTGCTTTGGGCCTCGCTAAGTGGCTGAGGCAGGCTTTGAACCAGCAATCCTCCTGTCTCAGCCTTGTGAGCTGCTGGGATCACCATCCTACCTGATTTGGATCCCTATTTTTGAGTCAAAACACATGAGTTGGGAAGAAAGACGAAAGTAGATTGTGACTCAGTGGAAAAGCTAAGGAATCTTTTCACTGGGAAGTAATAAGTACTACTTGCAAACAAGATGGGGACAAGAGAAATTCTCTTCACTCTTTCATTTGTGCAAACATACCTGAGAACCTTTGGCAGGTATGTCAGTACTTTCAAGGCAGCAATCAAACACAGAGAACACAGTGATGTATTGACGCATCTTTGTGGGCAAGGGATTATCTGATGGTATGGGTGCTGGAGCAATACAAACAGCAGATACCATCAGAGAATCCTTTGTTCACCAGCACCCTACTGGGGACTTGAATTTACTTTGATGAGTATATGAAAGGAATCTAATGTCATGCACTGGGCAATGTGGTTAAGAGGCAGGGAATTGAGTCAAGATCAATTCGTGTAACTTTTTTTTTGCTATCTATCCCCAGTAGAAATTTCAGGAAACATGAGCTATGAATATAATACTTTGTTGTTTTTCCACCTTTTATCCCCTCAGGGTCCTGCAAGGGTGTGGTGGCATTACATGCAAGGACAAGATGACATATGCCTGGTATACTTTCTTTAGCACACACAAGTCTTCTCTCTTGCCTTTCATTCAGAACACACCTGGTTTTCCTCCCTATGGACCAGATAAGATAATCAATTACGTAGGCAAAGTGAGCTCAACCTTCTCCTTGTCCAGTGGACTGAATTTATCATTGTGTCTGATGTCAGTTGTACTTTCCACTAGAGACCTCTTGAAAAAAAGAGATTTCAGGGATTCATGTCTCTTTCTATTCTTTATTTAATAGGGAAAACTCCAATACACATTTGAATAGCCTCCAGGATGGAGTATAAACAGAATTAGTGACCCTTACTCATCTTTCACATTTCAAGGCAGAGGAGAGTACATGACAAAGGCACAAGATTTAACAGAGAAATGGGTAGCAACCACCCCACTGTCAGCATCAGGGGCAGGGTGTTAGTGTGCAGACATGTGTGTGTTGCAGGTGGCAGGTGTGAGCAGAAGCCCTGGTCTCTTAAGGCTGTTCCATTTAGGCTAGTCTAGGTTATGTGGGGCCACTTCATACTCAGAACAGAAGTTAAGTCTAAAAGATGAAAGATACAGTAAAACTTCAGATAAACCAGAACACTGCTTTATAAGTTATTTTTTAATGAACTCTGTGACTTCTTTCAGGAGTTTCAACTGTGCACACTGATGATCTCAAGCACTTACAGCACTATTTTCAATATAGAGAAGAACATGAACTGTTGTTACAGTAGTTGACTTTTTTAAATTTTAAAACATGTTGACATTTATACACTTTTCTAATTGCTTAATAACAAATATTACTGTAAACTTAAATTTACGAAGATTGTCAGAGTTAAAAGAAGTTTATATCACCTGATATGCAATGTTTCTTAAGGGAGGAAAAAAAAACACTGTCCATTATCAATGTCAATTCTTAAGACCTTTCATCAGCCCTTAGTCACCAAGTTATCTATCCATTCAGTGGCTTTCCTATCATCTCACACCTGAGTTCAGCAAGGCATTCTTGAAGAAAGCAAGTCTTCTTACAAAGAAATTTTCCTAATAGTGGTTTCAAAAGTGAAAAGCTTTTCATGTGATTACAATCTACAAAGAGAAACCAGCATTCCATCCTCTCTTTGGCTCACCCTTAGTCTATCCATAACAATGAGACATTTGTTTTTCCACACAGGTTTTAAAGAACTGTATATTTCAATTTCTTGCACATCATACAGAATTCCTTTTTCTTATTCTATGGTGTATTATAATTTCAGGGAGGGTAGAATGGAGGCAGAGTTTCTACCATGGCTAACTGGAAAATTAAACTCACGCTGTATAGGACCCCGTGCATTGAGGATGGCCTGGGGAACAGGAGGAAGGAGGCAAAGGTGAGAGAGAGAGGATATTGAGCCCTATCTAGACTTTGGTCTGTCAGCCTTTTGATAGACACAGGATCTTAGTGTCTCTGTGGCACCAGCCTGTGTAGATTCTAAGAGTGGCTCCCAGAGTCACTAGACGTGAGGGATCTGTTAACATCTAGCACTGCAGGATTGTCCTATAACCCTGAGCCAGGACTATGGGCAGTGTCTTAGTCCATGCTATGCCGTAGCAGTCATTGACAAATTGGGTACCAGTTTGGTGGAGGGCTCTCATTCCTGTTCCAGCTGTAGCCCTATGGGCGATATGTCCCTCTGCCTCATTCTCTGTCTGAAGTGATGATGCTTTCAAAGTCCACCTCCCTCTCGGAGTCTTCATCTGCTTGTTGCTTTTCTCTGCTCAGTTCCTGAAGAAATGCCAGGAGATGCAAAGCTTCAGAATCTGCTTCATCTTTAGAAAGTCGCGACAGGGCAATCTTTTGCAGTTTGATTTTCATCTTTTCTTTCTCCTGTGATTCAAGGTTTATTTTCACACCCTCTAAAAAATGGTGGATGGCTTTTTCCTCACATTTCATTTGATGCCACTGAAAGTTGCCGTACCTCAGGTGGAGCAGCTGCTTACCCACAGGAGTAAGCTCCTTGCTGAATTCTTTTTGGAAGTAATGCTCTGCTTCTTTGTACTGACCTGCTATTACGTAGATACCGGCAAGATAGCTACAAACGTGGGGGAGATTTCTTTTGTTCTCAGCTTTCTTTAAATGATCCACAGCTTGTCCTGTTAGTTCTAGTATCTCCTTTCTTCCCCCAACCTTGTCATTATTTCTTTTCAGTGTTCCAAGGACTTTTGACCTGTAGCAACACCCAATTTGGTAATGCAAGTAGACATTGTTCGGCATGTGTTTTAAAGCTCTTTGTAGCAGGTCTATAGACATGTCCACATCCTGTTTGTTTCGATAAAACTTTGCTGCAGCGCGCAGTACATCGGTTGCCTCTGGGGCATCTGGGGTTTCGTCTAAGGCTTCTTTAACTAAGGTCTCTCTTTCGTCTTCTTCATTCATCTTTTGAAGTTTTAGAGCCAAGAGAACTTTAATATACTGATTGTGAGAATTCAGCTTAATGGCTTGTTTCAGAGGCTCAATGGGGTTCTGAGATGGTGGCCTGTCATCCAGACGGTAGCTCGCAATGGCCCATCCAGAGGTGAATTCTGGGTTCTTTGGTTTCTTTTCCAGAGCCTTCTCAAAACACACCTTCGCTCTTTCATGTTCACTTTTGGTGCACTTTAACCGTGCCCATCCTTCCTCACAGTCAAGCTCAGGACTTTCAATTCTGTAGGGGCTAGAAAACTTCGCGCAGACACATTTCACCTTGTCCACGTAATTCTGAGCATCTGCGAGTCGGTCCATGTGATAGTAGACCCAGGCGCAGTTTCCCCAGGTGACCAGACTTCTGATCTCTGCGTGGTCATGATACTTTTCCTGGATTGACTCTTCAGCTTTCTGCAGGCATTCCAGTGCTGCCTCATTTTGCCCTCTGTGGTGCTTTATATAGGCCAACAGATTGTACTTTGTGGCCTTAAATTCACAGTTCTGAAACTCAGACTTATTAAACACTCTGTCCTCAAACTCGTCCAAGGACTTTTCTCCCTCCATCAAGTTCCAGGTGAAATGGCACTTTAGTTTCTGTAGGCTGTTCTCTAAAGATTTCTTAGTGATCTCACTGTAGGGAAGAAAGGAAAGATGGACATTTTGAGACACAGCACAGATTCATCTGTTAAGAAATGGGATCATTGCAAATTATTTTCCTTCTAAAGGGTTTTAACCTAAATCAGAGAATAAGAAAATTTTCTCTTTTTTTCCCCCTTCTTTCCAATGTCTTGGCATACATGATAACTCCTGCATGGGGAAGTAGGAGTTTGGTGAGGATGGATAGCTGAATTACAGAAAAGGATGTGGGTCAGTCTGAGCCTGAGGCTAGGTTTTCTGGAGTGGTGGGGAAGGCAGCGTTAGGGAGCTCTGGCCCTCTGCTCTGGAGGATTTTTGCAAAGGATGCACAATCTTTGGACACTGATTTCATCAAAATTTTAATTTTATTTAGGTACTTTAAAAAGACATAGAATCGGGGCTGAAGCCGTGGCTCAGCGGTTATGGTGCTTGCCCGGTACAAACAAGGACGTGGGTTCAAACCCCAGCACCATGTACACAACGAAAACCACAGGAAAAACTAAAATCAGGAACAGTAAAAAGAAGGATTGATGAGTATGTATAGTTATGAAAAAATTCTAAGTTAAGTCCCAACTAAAAGTCTAAGAAATAACAACAGTTTGTATAGATTCTAGGTGACCATAGAAACAAATCTATAAACATTTCAAATCTTTTCCCCCCTTTTCCTATCAGGCAGATACATAGACTTGAAAAAATGCCACTTCAAGGACAGATCAGGAGCCTCTCAGAAGAAATGCAATACATCTAGGAACTAAGCAATGGAGCTGGTGAGCC
>PVKS010001554.1:0-99488 GCA_004027875.1 Aplodontia rufa | reverse complement strand
CCTGCTGGTAAAGATGCTAGGGGCACAGATCAAAGACCAGGACTACAGTGCCCAGGCCCCTAGATGTGGGGGAAGAAAGATAAGTGAGAGAATTCGAGACGAGGGAATGAAAAGGGTTCCTTAGCCCCCTTGCCCTGAAGCCTCCTTCTCCCACTCTGGGGAAAGTCCACTCTGCTCTGTATTTGCTGTTCCCTGTTCTCTGCTTTCTATTATGTCCTTAACATAAAAGCTGTCTGCTATGCTTGCCTTGACATCCCTCACGCTCATTGTTAGACACAAACCCAGCTTCCACCAAACTGGCATCACTGGTATCCCTGGATTCCTGAACTCTCCCCAACCCCACCCTCAAACCACAGAAACTCCCTTCCTTCCCAAGGAGCTGACACTTCCTCTTCAGGACAAACTCAAGGTTCTGGGTTAGGAGAGGATTTTAGACTTGAGAACTCTTTCCTCCACACACACCATCTTCAACTCATACTTTAGGCAATTATTCAAGTGGGGCACAGGGAGAGTGAAGACATTTATTTCCGTTTAGTTACCAGCCCTAATGCAAATCTGATATGAATGGGCAATTAAAGAACAATTCACTTCAGCAGGAAGTGAGGTTGCTATTCTGAGTTTGTCTTTAACAATATCTATTAAAAAGAAACCTTTCGTTAAATAATCATTTTATTACAAGCCCTCAGCTTAATCCTTCCAAATAAGAAATGAGATGGACAGTTTACAAGAGCAAATCCCCCAGACCCATCTTTAACATGAAGACACCTGTTGAATTAAACATCTTTCCCTACCTGCTTCTGCCTCTGACCTCAGCTTCAGCTCCTCCAGCGAGCAGATTTTAGGAAGCTAGACTGCATGCTGCGATAGGAGCAAACAGAGCAAGGAGGGAGCCGTGCAAGCAGATTAACAGCTACAGAGATGGAGGCTTAGCAAGGGTTCAAGCAAGCACTGAAAAGGAACTGGCTTTGCTTGGGAGAATGGCAGGTTAGCATTTGCATTCAATAAGATGGAGTCTGCGTTCGCAGTGTGTTCAGAGAAGGGAGAAGCCTTACTTCAAGGTTGCTGTGCAGTTCTCCATTGTGCTGGCTGAGGGGCTGCGGTTCAGGCTGCTGTGCTCTTCAGAAACTTTCCTCCTCTGCCTCCTTTAGATGTTGGAGACCCTTATGTAACATCAGCTAGTGGTTTCTTTTCCTGTTTCTTTGCAGTTGACTTTACAAAACAGAAATTGAAACTGGAAAGTGAAATTTTCAGGACTCATTACAGAGAAAAGGTGTTGAGCAAGATCCAAGCCTTTCATCATGCAGGAGTCAGAATGGATCAAAGTCCTAGATCTGCAACATGGAGGGAGTCTATTCCGGAGATGAACACATTTGCCAAATACCTGTCCTTATTATCACCATGTTAATTCATGTTTATGACCCACAGGCCACTGCAAGGAACAGTTGCCATCCATGGGGCAGGGTCTTTTTGTTCAGTCCTTGCCACTTTAAGCACCAGTCCCTGCGATAATTTATGCCCCCTGCATGATATGGCAGGCATTCAAAAAGTGGTTATTAAATGACTGAGCACATGACTTGAACTGTGGGCTCTGGTGTCAGTCTATCTGCATTTGAAATCAGTCTCCATTTATATGCAATGAAATTTGGGGGAAATTATTTAATGTCTCTGCTTTAGTTCCTTTCATTATAAATTGTGAATAAAACTGCAACCAATTCATAGTGGTGATATGAGGATTAAAAGGGTGTTTACACGTAATGTCCTTAGAATAGTGCCTGGCACCTAATAACTAGAGTCTAGATTTTATTATAATTAATGATTAAAATCATTAACCAAAGAGACCAGAGGGGAAATTTCGATGTTTGGTGGTTTTGTTTTATTTTGTTTTGTTTTAGAGCTGTAAATCCTCTGAAAGCTGTGATCCATCATAATCAATAACCTGAACCAAACAATCCCTAACATCTCTACATCTTGGCTTTCCTGAGACCTTTGGTGTTTTAAATCCCTGTGTGTCACTTCTGTATTTGGCATTGTGAAATGGCACATATTACATATGTGCCATTTCACAATGTGCAGCCACAGTGGTTTGTGATGACAGAGAAATATATTTTCCTTGCTTTTTCCTTATTCATGCCTACGAGGGTCAATTTTGCTTGTCAACTTGACTGGATTGAGAAATGCCTAGAAAATTGGCACAGGACACTCCCAGGTGCATCTATGAGGGTGCTTCCAGAGATGATTGGCATCTGGGTCAGTGAACCAAGGCAGGAAGACCTGCCCTGAGCGTGGGATACAACATCCAGGAAGCTGGGGGCACAGATGGAACCAAGAGCAGCAGAAGGGGGAAGCTAGCATGGGTGCTTGCCCTCAACGCTTTATAAGTTATTTTTCTTGCCGCCGTCATCGACAGACATCAAAAGCCAAATTCTTCAGTCTTTGAATGCAGACTTGCACCAGCAATTATCCAGGAGGCTTCCAAGCCTTCGAACTAGGACTGCTTAAATGGTCCCACTTTTTGTGAGGCTTCCAACTTCTTGGGTTGAGCAGCTATTAGTTTCTCCACGTCCTCAGCCTGCAAATGGCCATTGTGTGACTGACTATTCAATCTCTGATTGTGTAGGTCAGTCTAACAAATCCCCTCTTATAATTATGCATACATTCTATTAGTTCTGTTCCTCTAGAGAATCCTGACTAATACAATACTCTAATCACAAAAGGATTATAACATGCATAGACCCAAAAGCATATGCTTTTGGTACAGAGAAAAGGTGAAACATATTCTCCAGGGAAACAGAGGTTACTCAGGTGGTTTACTCAACATTGAAGAAAGGTACTTAATTTAACTTTACGTCTATGTCAGGTTAGAAACTGGAACCATGCTTCTTAAAATCCCCTGCCCTTTGATTAGGATATATAGCTATACCTGTCCCAGTTGCAAACTCTTAACTTTTAAGTCTCACTCAAGAATGGTTAAGTTCTATTGTATTTATAATTTCTACTGTTTATTTATTTATTTTTTTAAAAATGTTCTTAGGTGTAGAATAAATGCTGAAATAGGAAACCAGGGTTACTTTTGGATTTTGTTTTGTTTTTTGGAGTTTGCATTCTAGAGAACTAATGGAGCTGAGCATAGTGGCACACATCTGTAATCCCAGCAACTTGGGATGCTGAGGCAGAAAGATCACAAGTTCAAGATCAACCTGGACAACATAGTGAGAGTGTATCTCAAAATTAAATTTGCAGAGGGGGGTCCTGGAGATCAAATCCATGGGTGCTTAACCATTGAGCAATATCCCCAGTCATTTTTATATTTTATTTTGAGACAGGGTCTTGCTAAACTGCTTTGGTCCTTGCTACTTTGCTGAGGCTGGGTTTGAACTTGTGATCCTCCCCCTTCAGCCTTCTGAGTTGCTGGCATGTGCCTTTGCACCCAGCTTAAAATTAAATTTTAAAAGGGTTGCAGATGTAGCACAGAGCACCTGCTTAGCATGTGTAAGACCCTGGATTCAATCTTCCTTATGGAAAAAAAAAAGCCCTATAAGAGCAACTATTGAGTAGAAATATTTAAGTTATGAATAATGGCACAAAGAAAAGTTTTACCTATGGTCAGTGCACTCTGAAATGCTACTAAATGCTACAGATAACTTACGCTTCAGAAATCTCTATGGCAAGCCTATATATAGTGCAACTTTATTAGAGATGCATGGGCCCATATGGTAGCTGGGTTAGTGTGAAAATAGGTGGTCTGGTATATTATCTGAAAATAGATACTACAAAGGGTAGCCAGCTCTTCTTCTATTTTAAGAGAAGAAAATATTTAGTGAAAGTTATGATTACTCTGGTTACTGCAAATATTTGTGCATCTTTTCTAGACTACAGGCCTAGGACTGCACCTGTTTTAGCTTGGTTTCAAAAAGGGCAAGCTGCTTACTCTTCCTAGAATGAGAATAGCCACCATGAGTACTTGCTTTGGCTACAGGGAGGTAAAATACAATACCTCTCACACTGTGATCAGCAAACAGCATTAGCATCATCTAGAAACTTGTAAAAAGGCAAATTCACAGGCCACATCCTAGACTGATTGAACCAGAAATCCATGCATTAGTAAGCCTTCCAGGTAACTGCCTTTAATTCTAAAATCTGAGAATCATATGATACACTGAATGTAAAAGAAAATAATTTTACACTCATAAAATTAAATACTATGCTTTTCCCTTGGGCTTTTTCTTTTTAATTTACTTTTTTTTAAATCTATGCAAAGAATTTTTGACTAGAGTTATATCCACCTAGATGAGCTGGAGGCTAGTCCAATAGTGATCACACCTGCTGGAGAAATAATCAGGTATGACCTAGAATTTGTGAACAGTGTGCTCCCACCTGATACAACATTCGTTCCTTCACTCATTCATGAATAGACAAGTTTAAAATAATCTTCCGAATGAACTTGGAAAAGACATAGCTAATAAAACAGTTCATTTTTAATCTTTTTCAAAAATTGCTATAGTCTGAATAAGTGTGCCCCAAAGGCCTATGTGTTAAGGTAAAGACTTGCTCTCTAGCCTGTGGCACTATTGAAAGATGGTGAAACCTTTGAGAGACGGGATCCAGTGGAAAAAAGTTAGGTCTTTGGGAGATGCTTTTGAAAGAGATATTAGGATCCTGGTCACTTTCACTATCTCTCTTTTCTTCCAGTCCACTATGAGATGAGCATCTTCCTCTGTCACTCTCCCCACCATGATGTACTTCACTGCCACAGGCCCAAAGGCAATGAGGCTAAGTGAGCATGGACTGAATCCTCTGAAACTATGAACCACAGTAAACCTTTCCTCTTTAAGTTAATTATTTCAGTTATTTTGTTATAGTAATGGAAAACTGGCTAACACGAAAATAAATTCAATATTATTTCATTTTGCTATGGTTTGAATATGTCCCCCAAAGTTCATAAGTTGGAAGCTATATCCCCAATGTACTAGATTTGGGAGTTGGGGCCTAAGGAAAGTGTTTAGATCATAGGGGGGCAATGACCAAAATGAATGGAGTAATGGCATCACTGTTGGAGTAGGTCCTTATGAAAGGACACATTTGAGCCCCCTCTCTTTCACCCCCTCTTTGTCCTTCCACCTTGGGATGACTCAGCAAGAAGGCCTTATTCAGATGCATCTGCTCAGTCTTGGACTTCCCAACCTCTGGAACTGTGAACCAATAAGTTTCTATCCAATACACATTTCCCAGTGTTCTAGTTTTAATCTTTCTTGCCCCCTGAAAAGCTCATGTGTTAGGCAATATAACAATGTTTAGAAGTGAGTTGATTAGATTATGAGATCTGTGCCCTCGTCATTTGGTTAATACATCTGATGGATTCAAAATATGAGTGGACTACTGGGTGGTTATTGTAGGCAGGTGGGGTGTGGCTAGAAGAGGTGGGTCTCTAGGAGCATACCATGGAAGGATGCATCTTACCTGTGGCCCCTTCTCACCTCCTCTCTGCTTCCTGACCCCACCATGAGCTGAGCAGCTTTCCTCCAAGGAGCCCTTCCCCATGATGTGCTCTCACCTTGGGCCCAGAGCAATGGAGTTGGTAGTCTGTGGACAGACCTCCAAAACCCTGAACCCAAAATAAACTTTTTCTCTTTTAAGTTGTTCTTGTCAGGTATTTTGTTCACAGCAACGAAAGGCTAACTAACACGTGCTGCATGTGGTATTCTGTTACAACAGCACAAAATAGACTATGACATTTTTCAGTGTTAATTTTTTGAGACTATAGTTGGACAATTTTTGATTGGGAGCTTGATAGAGGTAAACAATTGTACTTCTCTGTAGCCCTGTGAAAGCCCAAAGAAAATAAACTTACAGATAAGCTTATGGAAGGGTAGCTTGGACCCCTGTCCCTGTTTGAACACTCATTCTTCATTCATGTATTCAACAAATGCTTATGGAGTGAAGAGTACTAGGTACCACTCTAGGCCCTTTAGACATATCGATACATAAAGATCTTTCTTCATGGAGTTTGATCCGTCAAGAGGAGACAAAAATAAACACAACTGTCATGGGTTGAATTGTATTACATCTCTCTCTCCCTAAAATTCATACACTGAATCCCTAACACCCAAGGTGGCTATAAATCACTATAAGTTACTAGGGAAGTAAGTAAAGGTAATGAAGTAATAAGGGTGAGATACTAATTTGGTAGCACTGATGTCCTCTAAGAAGAGGAGGAGACACCAGAGATCCCCATCTGTACACACAGAGAAAAGGAATGTGAGGGTACAGGAAGAAAGTAGCCATTTGCAAGTCAGGGAGAAAGGCCTCACCAGAAATCAATCTTTAAGGCACCTTAGTATTGGACCTTAAGCCTCCAGAACTGTGAGAAAATTTTTTTTGTTGTTTAAGTCACCCAGTTTGTGATTTTTTTTTTTTTGTTGTTATGGCAGCCCAAACAGACTAACACAGTAATAAATAAATTAGATACTATGTGATCAGTGTTATGGGAGAAAGAGAGCAAGTAGAGAGGATAAGGTTTGTATATATAGGGGAGGAAAGAGGTGATGAAAGGTGTAACAGTTGCTACATTATGCAGCTGGAAGCTTCTCTGTGCCTCAGAGGTTATTTCAGTACTTATAGGTAGAAAGAGAGAGTGTGCTAGAAATCTGCAAAGGCTTTAGGAGTAGAGCTGAACTTCCCTCCAAAGAAATCCTGCCTGTAGACAGCAGCTACAGCCTGTGCCCCAGGGTTCCAGCCTGCCTTTCTGGATGGCTTGTCCCATGGATTTCAAAAGGCCCCCACAATCATGTAAGCCAATTCCTTGCAACAAGTCTCTTCAGACATATCTCTATTGCTTCTATTTCTCTGCTTAAACCCCGGTTGACTGAAAGGTTAATGAACCAAAGAGGCTCATTGCAGAGGTAGTTACAATTGCTTAAAATTTTAAGCAAACTAGATGACATTCTATATAAAAAATTAAGTATTGTAGGGCTAGCGATTGAACATAAGACGACTCCAGTTCCTTCCTCAACACTCACTAAAATGACATGGTTTTTGAAGATTTTAATTCACAAGGAAAATTGAAAATAAGAGTACAAAACACAACAAATGTTTAAAGATTCTACAACACTCAGACAAGCAGTAATTGCTCATCAAACCCAAGAAAAGTGAATCACCAGTGGTGAGAAATTTTTAAAAAGCAACTTAATTTACAATGCAGAATTCTCCAAAGGCTCAGAAATTGGTAGCAGGATGCTGCAGAAAAGAGAGAGAGAGAGAGTGTGTGTGTGGATGTGTGTGTTGAAAGAAGTTCATTATAAATAGATAGAAAACCAATTTATAATGCCTAAAATTTAAAAAATAAAAAGCCACTAATATAATCATATTATTTAAAGTATAGCAATAAATAACAAAATATTCACTAAAAGAGTTACACATCTGGAGAATGGGAAATAGGGTGGAATGGAGGTGGGGGACTGTTATTTCCCCTGTCTTTTATAGATCATATTGACTATTTAAATGGTGTGATTATATAAATTTGATGAAGCTGTAAAAGAATGAATCTGGAATGGGACAAGAAAAAAAGGAGAAAGGAGAGGGGAAATAAAGAAAAAAGGAGAAAAAAGGAGAGAAGGAAGGACAGCAAGGAGTGAAAAGGAAGCAAGGAGGGATAGAAGAAGGGAAAAGAGGGAAAGAACAAAGGGAGAGAGAAATTATGGTATAGCTATATTTTGCAATGTTACTGTGAATCCCTTATTATTCGTGTTATTGAAACAATTTAACAACATGGAGAAACATTCAGAATATAATGTTAAGTGAAAAGAGGAAACTAAATGTAATATACATCATCAACTTTGAAAACTTTTAAAAAAAAATTCCTTTTATGTGTAAGTTAGAAGTACAGGGATGCCAAGAGGTGGAGGCAGAGTATAAGAATGATTCAGCTGAAGGACAAGACCGAAACCATCATCAAGTCCCTTCCTCCAGGTTTGCTACTGTAAGTCCTATTACCATGACAACATAGGCCACTAAGGACTTATCACCATGACAACCCCACTACTGGTTTGGTATTTTAAAAAAGACCAATGGGGGTAAAGTGGGCAGTATTCTAATTAGGTTTTCTAAAGTAACCAATGGAGGGGAGGAATTGGAAAATATTCTACTCAGGTATCATAAGGTAACCAATGGGAGCAAATGGGGTAATGTCCTCAGTGCGCTATGGGAAAGAGAATGCCACAACTTGCCCAGTAAGACACTGATTTCCAGACATTGGGGCCTTGAGTCCCTTTTGCTTGGCTCACTCTGTTCTACCTGAAGGAATTCTATTTCCACCTTCACCTTCAATAAATCTGTACTTTATTACTTCTGCGAATCTTGCTCAGTTCTTTGTTGGGGACACCAAGGACCTTGACCCCAATGGGAAACCCCAATAAATAATATATAGGGTTTTATTTCTCGGTGGTAATAGAAAGGGGCAATATGAATTTTCCCCTTATACTTGCTGCTCTTTTCCCAATTTCTTTAGTGTGCTTTTTGTATTTTTATCCTGAGAAAAGTCTTTCATGATTTTAGTTTGTCCTTTTACTTTTTAAAGACCACTGAAGATTTAAAACACAGCAGAAAGGGAGTGAATGGGTATTGGAACTGGTTACACCTAGCTTCTCCGGAGGCTTTGGCAGACTTCAGAGATATAGATCGTAGCTTAGGGATAGACCGTGGAATTGCAGAAGAGAATTTCTAAATCTAGTCAGTCCACCCCTGACCATCGCTGTCAGCGCTGAGCTCTGATAAAGAAGTACTCCACCCTTAAAGATTGTAATGAAATAACCTTACGCTCCTGACTGCCTGTCGGATGATAAAACTTAAAAAAACAAGAGCCTGTAAGAACATTTCTGCCCCTTTTGCATACTAAACTGATGAAGATGTAGGTGATTGACATAGCTTGCCCCCCCCCTCCGCCCACATCACCAGCGACCAGCTGGCTCCCAGAACTGGCCACTACCTGGTTAGGATTTCTAAAGCCCTCTCTTAGGGAAAGCCTGCAAGAGACCAGAAATGTCACAGAACTTTAAATGCCAGGTTTAGCAAGAAATGATCACTCTCTGGATTAAGGCATGTTGCACATTGAAGGAGATGTCAAAATTCAACTTTTAAGAAAATCTGCTTTGAGATTTTCAAAGGCACTAGACAATTGAAAGAAATCAATGAGAAGAAGAATTTTTAAAAAATAATCGCAGGCTGAGTGCTGCCCTGCTGTCCTGCAGTGTTCTGGTGAAGGCTGATTTACTGTTCAGAAATCTGCCTGAACTGACTGCGGAGCCCTGTTGATGATGGGTGCCTTTTACGTGTATTTGCAAATATGAAATTGAACTTTATCCTGGCAAGTACCACCAGCTTTCAACTACACTGGTTTCCAGTTGTATAAAAAGGAGACTGATTTTTCTGGTTGGGAACTCAACTGGGATGAAGTGTTTTGGAAGAAGTGTGTGCAAGGTAAAGGAAAATTTACTAGAGGGAATAAAATGTAACAATGGGAGAACCAAATATCTAAAAATAACCACCAGAGGAGGATGATTTCTGGAGAAATATCAGGACTAGCAAACAGTGATTAAAAATTTTGCTGGGGCTTTATTCAGCTCACCTAACTTACTGCACTTGATGCCCATGTGAGATAGGGCATACATGAATAAGAGAAGACTCACTATGGTAAAGCGCCCTTGGGTTCAATCTCCAGACAATAAATAAATAACTCACACACTCAAAGATCTTATGTAGCATGCCCAAGAAGGGAAGTCCAGGTTATCTGACTCTTACGGTCTCATTTGTTTGTTGTGCTTAAGAGCAAAGACTCTGGATCAAAATTACCTGGGTTTTAGTTTCTGTTCTGTCATTGGCAACTCTTATGAACTTGTATCAGTTCTTCATCTACAAAGAGAATAGTCGTTCACATGAACATGTTACTGAGAAGCTCTTTCAATGGACTGGCACATAATGGATGCAAAAGGAGTATCTGCTCTTACTTTTTTATGTTCAGAACAAGTTTTGGCATTGGCTGCAGTTCCCAGCTCTGTCTCCAAATGCCTGTGACAGACAAATCATAAAGCAGGGCTCTGTTTTATTTTCAGAGAAATAAACTAATTGGCTTGGATGATCCTTCAAGGACTTTTCTCAGTATAAAAATCTAGTACTCTAAAATCTCATGGATCTATATTCTGGAATCTAGTTCCCACCATATGTAAAAGTCCCCATTATCTAGCCTTGTGATGTTCATGCCCGAGGATCAGGCCTCATACAGCCCAAGTGTGCATCTTACTGCCAAATACCATCATCTATCCTACCTACATCTAATGTCTTCTCTAAAGTTGACTTTTATGTCCTAAACATCTCATTGCAAAATGAGATGTCCTCATAAGCTATTAAATTGAAAAAGGAAGTAAGCTATAGTGGTGACATGCTTGGATTCTATAATTGCAATCCTTGAGTTCAAATCTGTTCCTCCACTTACCAATTATGTGACCTTGGATAATTGAGCTGAGCCTTAATTTCCTCATCTGTAAAGTACAGGTATTAATACAAACCCTGTAGTGTTAAAGAGAAATTTTGTAGCAGGCACTTGTTTAAAAAGGCAAGGCTAACTATTTAAAACTATAGCAGGAGGGGAAAGAGATGGAACTCAATTCTGAACCCAAGTGTGCATTTATAACCAAGGGGTAGTATAAGAGAGTGTATAGAAAATTACTAAGAAGAACTTGGTTGGATATCAAGGGTTGGGAAAGAGGAGCTTAACTAGATATTAAAGGTAGGGGGCATTCTTGGTAAACTGGCTTATCAGGATTCTTTCCTAAAATTGGACTCTACAGGACAAAGTCAAGGCTGAGTCAAAAAGATGGCTCTGGCTAGAAAGGAAACTGATTAAAGTTTGGTCAAGGAAGCAATCATGGCCAAGAGTTATAATGAATACTTAGCAAATATTTGCCTTCCATTAAAAATTGCCACTCATTTTTAAATCAAGGCTTTTTATGATCTCCTGTTTAGCAAGATCATAATTTGAAATATACTAATGTACTTTTCCTTTTATATTTCCTTATCCAAGACATTTCACCCATAAAACCTAAGGGGAGAGGTTTTTGCATTATTTTGTTTTCAAGAGTAGATTAGAGTTACTATACCTGGGATTCTAAGAGAGAGAAAGAGTCAATATTCAGCTATGCTTTCCAAAATAGGCCATTGAACCCTCTTCAGAAATGGTACCATTAAAGGAACATTGGGACAGCTCAGTTCAGAAACAGCCACTTCTAGAAGAACTAGAGAAAAAAGGGGTCAGTAAAAACGAAGTCCTCACAAATTACAACAGTACTGAAACTAGATCGTGAAGAAACCCCTAAATTCCAACTTATAAATATGATCATGGCCAAAAGCAGCAGAAACAACATGTGATGCCTTATATGAAGCTGGGACCAACTGGGAATGGGAAGGTTCTAGAACTGGCTGGTCTCAAAATTAGAAGCAGAGGTTCTCTTTCACAAGGATAGAGCCCCTCTGAGTGGAAATTTCTGCAAGCAGTGTAGTGATCCCCTTTATCCTTGGGGGATGTTCTAAGACCCCCAGTGGATGCTCGTAAACCTCAGCACAGAACTCTAAACATTCTGACTTTTTTCCTGTACATACATTCCTGTGGTGAACTTACTCTTAGAGGAAGCACTTTAGGGTTTCTCTTCAGCATATCTGGTTGGTCATCATTAATATTCTTCTACTTTGGGGTCATTATTAAGTACCATAAGAGTTAAATGGACACAAGCACTGTGCTACCATAACAGTGGATCTGATAACTGAGATGGCTGCTGAGTGACAGCCTGGCTATACCAGACAAAGGGATGATTCATGTCCTGGGTGGCACAGAGCAGGATGGTGGGATGTACTGCGCTACTCAGAATGGTGTGTGATTTAAGACTTGCGATCTGTGGGTTTCTGGAATTTCCCATTTAATATTATTGGACCATATTTGACCTTAGGTAACTGAATTCGTGAAAAGGGAAGCCTTGGATAAAGAAAGACTACTGGACTAAAATCCAACACTGCTTACACTGAGAGATGTAGTGGGAGGCAGAGGGAGAAAGTACCTAGGATACCCTTCCTTTCCTTTCCAGTTTCTCAAGGTATCTCTTCTGTTTCATTTCTTGGTTGCCTGAGAGCATTTTTACTTTTTCCCTAACTATGGTGAGAGAGTCTTCATATTAATTTGTACTTTTCTTTGCTACACCCCATCCCTTTACATTTTTTTGCCTGTCTTTGTGTATTCTCTAATTATAAAAATAATGAATATATGTATATTATAAATATATCAATATGGACAAAACAAATATCCAAAGTTGAACTTGGGATATAATATATTCTCATCCACTCTCTATCCATGCTGTTTTGCATTTTAAATTTTCAATTCAAAGATAAATCTTGGATGTCTTTCTGCATAAGTATATGTTCATATATACATATATATTGCTATTTTTTTCAAGACATATTTAAGAGACACACAATTGATACTTAATGAATCCTTGAGTTAGGCTTTTAATTCATTTTCAGATGATCATTATTACAAACAGTACTGTAATAAATATCATCGTACATATATATCTTTGTATAATTGTGTGGGTTATTCAAAAGAATGCATTCCATAAATTAGAACTCCTAGGTCAAAGAGATTGCCCTGATGTGTCATGCCGTATCTTAAATCCTAGCCTTCTTTATTGTCCAAACTGCAGTGCTGAGTTACCGGTTTCCACTCATGGTAACCATGACCCACTTCCTTATCAAGTACAGTGCTGATAACCTTAACAGATTTAAGCTAGAGAGCCTCTTCTTCTTCTGTCAGTCCTGTTACTTCTTTGGAGTATGGGAGGGACACTTTTAGCTTGTGGTTTTTATTTTCCCATTTCTTTCTCAGGAAATGGATGGATTTCTCCATTGGTTGTTTTCTATTGTTCTTGCAGTTTGGTTAGAGCTCTTGGTCTCCAACTGAAGATAGTGGCAGGACCTTAGCTCCCATCAGGGCACTTATGAAGCTGGAATGCTTCAAGCAATAGAGACTTCTGCACTCTTTTTTTGCCTTGTGTTCAACCACCTGCCACTCAGGTTAAGAGTTAATCCCTGGGTATTTCCCAGAAACTGGCCCCCAACTCCAAGGCTGCTCAGAGGTCCCTTATCCTCTTCATCACCCACTTATTCACTCTGCCTCCGCTTCTAGAGAACAAGGGCTTTTAACTAAGCTGGTTGCAGATTAAACTTTCAATAAGCTAAGATGAAAGAAGACATGCCATGTAAAAAGGCAGGAAGGATAGCAGAAGAGCCAGGTCTCAGTTTACCCTTAAAGCACATCGTACCAAGTGGGAACACATTATCAGTGCAGCTCAGCGCACTTCTCACCTCCCTTTTGTGCTTTGTTCTACTTCTATTGATACAGCCAAAAATGTCAATTACTTTTTAGAGGCAAATTATTTTTCTGATGCTAACTGATCCTTCACACAAGTCATTTTCTCTAATGTGTTTTACACAAGCTGTCGTAAAGCCACAAGCAATTGTTCGTACAAATCTCTCCCATGTTGTGTTTCCACTGTATATATATCAATACAATTGGACATGTACATATGAAAAATACAATATGTTCCTTTCACAATATATTTATTTTACATATAATATACTTATATATTCTTTTAATTTTACATAATGTATAAAAGTAATGTTATTTTGTTATATAATATAAATATTTATATAAAATAAAATCACATCACATTAAATGCAATTTAAATATTATAAATAAAATATATAGATTTATAACAATATACATTTGTATAATTATATATTTTCCTTACATATGTAAAAGCAATATGACCATCATGTTATAGTCAATGATATATTATATATGTGTATATATACATATATATATATATATATATATATGGAATGTATTTTTAAAAATTTTTTTACAACATAATGAATTTATATTTAATATAGTACTTCTCACCATGGGGATGTTACTCAATTAACATAAAAGCTGTGTTGCTTTGTTTACATTAAGTCTCTTCACCCTTCCAATGTTAATATGAAGTTTTTTTAATATTAAATCTTTTTTCCATTTCAAAATTAGATATACTGCATACATTTTTTTCTAAACTTTTTTGTTTCCCTAGAGATAAACATTTCAATTATTGGCTGTTTGATATTTAAATACAATATTAATTTGAAAGATAAGGCAAACATCTAATAAAATCATGGAGAGAAAGAATCCTCAGCATTCAGGGGGCAGTGATGGTCAATGCACAGTGACAATTTGCTGGATTCTGGGCAAGAGCTCCCTTCTTCCTATTTTGCATGCTTTGAATTCTGAAACTACAAACTACCACTTTAGTAAATTTGAAACTTCTAACTTCTCTGACCCTTTTTCAAAGCAGCAAATACAATATGTAGGCTGCATTTTCCAGTTCATTAGTTGTTACAGAGAAAACATTGTTTTACACTTAACAATTGCCTATTTGTTCCCATTTCTTGGAAAACAAGTAAGATTGTGAAACCATAAAATTGGGACCTTTACAGACCATAGCTCAGGTTTAATTTCAATAGCCCAAAAGTTTTCAGAGCAAAGTTTGATTCAGGAGAACCTTGAAAGTCACATCTGGTCACATCTGTCCGTTTCTCTTCCCATACACACCAAGGCCACCACAGATGCCTGCAATGCTGAGAACCA
The DNA here is from genome assembly GCA_004027875.1 of Aplodontia rufa. Classification (NCBI taxonomy): domain Eukaryota; kingdom Metazoa; phylum Chordata; class Mammalia; order Rodentia; family Aplodontiidae; genus Aplodontia; species Aplodontia rufa. The sequence goes on along the minus strand of PVKS010001554.1, from coordinate 84,772 downwards.
CGTGTAACCAGAGAGCGATTACAGCCCGGCTCAAAAACTGGCAGAACCAAAAACAATGAAATGAGGACTCTGAGCAATGTGCTGAAACTGAGGTCCTGATGGGGAATCTTGAGGGCTGAAGGTTCCAAGATATGCTTGTATAAAAATTCTATTGAAATTTCCCCTTTCTGCAACACTACCTTCCAGGCAGCATCCATTACAGGAATCCACAATTAATATTTCACATGTTTTTACTATTATTATTATTTATTCTTATTATTTTGATACCAGGGGAATGATCCCATGGCTACTTAAACACTGAGTCACATTTTTTTTTTTTTTTTATTTTAAGACAGGGTCTCACTAAGTTGCTAAGGGCCTTTCGAGGTTGCTGATGCTGGCTTTGAACTTGGAATCCTCCTGCCTCAGCCACCCGAGCTGCTGGGATTACAGGCATACGCTGCACCCTGTTTACTATTACTATTTTAACCTAAGCTTTAGACTTTACATTTTTCACACGTCAGTCAGATTTTACAAGATTTTTTGATTTTCCAAAGCATAGAAGCCTGTCTTTGTGCTTCTATATTTTTTGACTATGATTCCAAGCTCATAAAATATTGTTAGATCCTCCAGCTCTGAAGTAGAACAAAGGGCAACTTCCTAGCTGTGTGGCTTTGGGAAAGTTACTTAGCTTCTCACTATCTCTGCTTCATACCACATATGTTTATTTAAGGATTAAGTTAGAACGAAGAAAAGCCCCAGGACTGATGCCTGGCAAATTGCAAGCTGTCAGTAAGGGCTGGTGGCCCTCCCCGACACCTCCCCGACACACTGAAGCAGAAAGGCTTATTGCATAAATCTTATTTACAGAACCTCTGGGCAGTGACTCAGATCTCAGCATTCCTTGCTTTGGATTTCCTTTTCTTTCAGCACAGATAAGAAATCTTTAGAAAAGGAAACCAAACGTTGCAACTCCCTGGGAGACAGAAACTTTAGAGAATGATTTTAGAAAGAATTGTCCTTCTTTCTCAGCTGGGACCCTCTGACTGGGACTCACTAGAGCTTTGGGTCCTGTGCCTCCTTCACTCTGGGAACATACTCCAGTCAAGGATAGGGAAACTGAGAAAAGAGGCAGGGTTGCCAGAGGGGTTTCTCTAAATGGCAGCATGTAATCTCTTGTGCCTCCCTCTTACGTGATGTTCCATACAAATTGAGTCACAGCACAGAGAAGGGAGACTGGAACCTGAGTCAAACAAAAGCAAAGACAGAAACAGAGGGAGCATGCTTCCATCTGGACAGTGGGGAAGGGAATGTTACTTTTACAAAAACAGCCCCAGAGTAGAAGACCAGGTAAATTCAATCTGCAAATTGTGCTTTTTAAATTTTTTCTTGGAGGATAAATGAATGGATGAAGGGCGCCTTGCTGCCTTCAACCCCAAAACCCAGTCATGAAATCATAAGCTACAGAGGTTGTTTCAAACAGCTTCCTTCGTTCAGAGTTAATGATTACTAATTTCTCAGTGATTATTCCCTCTATTTTCTCTCTCTTTCTGAATGTCTGAGGAGAGGTGGTTAAATTCAGAATACATATTTTCCCTTCTACCTGTTCATCCATGTTTATAGATCCATCATTATTTATTCATAAATTCATTAATTATTCATTCATTAATTTGCTCAGTCAATATTCATTGAATTTTAACCACAAGTTAGACACTATGAATCTCATGTTTTGAGAATATTTCAAGTGAAAAATAAAGAATTTATTAATCTAGTGGACAGAAAATGAAGTAGTTGAGGCTAAAACTTTCTGAAAGGCTGACAGGAGGTAAAGAGAGGAATGCAATCATATGTTCTAAAGGTCAAACCACAGAATGTTCAAGTCTTGGCTAAACAACTGGAGTCGGCATCCCCAGACCTTCAGCATTGCCCTGCAGAGAGAACCCTAATATACTAACCTATAAGAATGGGCTTGCAATTTAGGATTTCTGCCCTGTCAATGGATGACCTCTGACAACATTTTTTTTTTAATCTCCTACAAAAATCCTCTCCCCCACTTGCTTGGGGCACCATCAGCACACACGAGTCACCGTGCCTGAATTGTAGTTCTTTGTTTTCCAGGTCAATACTATTTCCTTAGACCCCTGTTGTAAATATCAGAACACAGGTGTAAATTCGGCTGCAAGTGTTCAAAACAGGGGGTTCAGACCTCAGAGCGGCTGAGCAAAAACCTTTTTATTGGGATTGGCAGCTCTCTGGCCAGATTCACCTGCACCACCATAGTGAGGGTGGGCAGGGGAATTGGCAAGTGGCCCTGGCTAGGCAGAGACTTTGTTGTCTGGAGTTGGCAGAGGAAGTTTGGGGGTCTTGTCCTTCAGAGATTGGCTGTGACTCCATCAATCATTGGGCAATTGGGAGGCACCATAGGGGCTGGTCTGCCAGCATCTGATTGTTTGTTCCTTTGGGGGCATGTGCTGCCTGATATCCTGTCCCCATCCAGGCGCCTGAGGGCCTGAGCTGCCGGATGCCCCAGCACCTGGATTTGACCTAACACTTGTAATTATCTGTCGGCTAATCCCAAACTGTGTGCCAGGAACTGTTTTAGCTGTTCCAGGTTGTTATTTATTATCTATTATTGTGTTTAACTTTGGAAACAGTTTTATGATATACATAGTTATTATCTCATTTGTAGATATCAAGAAACAGACTGCAAAGGGATTGAGTAGCTTGAGTAAGAGTGTGCACTTGTAAATGGAGGCTCTTTGCTTCCACAGTAATGGTAGGCTAGCTGCGGAACAAGGACTACAATTGATGCAGGGTATTTGAGATGAGGCTGGATTCTCTGCTCCTGCTGGCAAATGGAGTCTGGGCTGACTACAGATTCCAGCAGCCAAAATAGCCCTTTTCTAGTGTTTGCAGCTATTCGCAGTTAAAACTGGGAATTTGGGCTGTCTGCAGGTTTCTGCAGCTGAAATAGTGTTAGCAGCTCCCCAGCTAAGAGCTGGTTTTTTCCCTCCACCACTGTTGAGTGGTGCAGTGTGTTGCAGCTCTTCATGTGAAAATTCACCCGGGGAATTCAACACCAATCTTCTGGGTTCTTGTCTCATGAATGTGAAGAATAAAATCCACAGACAACCACAGAAGGAGGAGTAAAAAGGAGTAGGATTTATTTAAGCAAGGAAAGCAGAGTCTCCACAAGGCAGAGGGGTACCTGGAAGCAGGACACCATGTAATGGAGGTTAGGCCAGGGGTTATATTGATTTGGGGTATAAGCATAATTAACATTCATGCAAAGCAGACATTGAAAAATGCATCTACATCATTGGTTGAAATCTATGCAAAACAGACTTTGAAACTAGCACCAAAGTCATTGGTTAAAATCTATGCAAAACAGGTAGCAATTCTTTCCAAGTTCCCATCTGTGACCTCCCCTCCACTTATTAGTTTTCCTCCCTCTGGGACAAAGGAGTTGCTCCCACAGGTGAACCTATGGTCATTTGCATATGAAGGTCTTGAGCATACCCATAAATGGTGCTCTACTGGCTAGCTTCTGGGTGTGGTTGAATGGGGCCCATGGTCCTGACTACCTAGCCATTTTCCTATCTCTCCTAAACTATCTCTCAATGTATTAAGTCAGGGGCTAAGGCATAAAGTGTAAGGAGACACTCATTCTCAGGGTGGTACAAAGTGCTGTTATTCAACCCTAAGTTGGAGTAGCTCCTTAAATGTACCTTAAGCATCCTGCTCACTTTATTGTGGGATTTCTTGTTTCATATTTGTATATACAAATGATACAGAAATATGTTTGGCCAATATCATTTCCCCGGTATTTCCCCTTTTCCTCCCCTACCACCCTGACCCCTTTCTTCTACTCTACTGATTCTTCAATTTCTATGAAATCCTCTTCCTCCACCTTTATTTTCCTTTTCTTCTTCGTATATCTAGCTTCCATATACGAGAGAAAACAAATGACTCTTGACTGTCTGAGTTTGGCTTATTTTTGCTAAACACAATGCTCTCAGGTTCCATACATTTTTCCACAAATGACATTATTTCATTTTTATTTATGGCTGAATAAAGCTCCATTGTGTATATATACCATATTTTCTTTATCCATTCATCTGTTGATGGACATTTAGACTGGTTCCATAGTTTGCCCACTGAATTGTACTGCTATGAACATGGATATGCACATATCATTATATAATATGCTCACATTAATTCTTTAGGATTTATGCCAAGGAGTGGTGCATAGCTGGGTCATGTGGTTAATCCACTCCTAATCTTTTGAGGTACCTCCATACTGATTTCTACAGTGGTTGTATTAATAATTTACAATCTTACCAACATTGTGTAAAAATGTTTATTTTCTTCCAAATCCTCTCCAGCATTTGTTATTGTTTGTACTCTTGATGACTGCCATTGTGACTGGAGTGAGATGAAATCTCAGTGTAGTTTTGATTCACATTTCCCTAATTTTTAAGGACGACACATCTTGCATTTTAAAAATCCTTCTATCTTAACCCTCCTCAGCTTAACACTCTTTGTAAAGGATCATACTCTGACCTGAGTTGGCATTACTGTCACCCAAGCTCTGTTTTTGAAGGTCAAAGATAATATAAAAATAATGAAGTCGTGTTACCTCCACACATTGCAGATAGAGAGCTATGTATGAAGTATCTGGTACACCTGGGCCTACAGTCAAATCCTCTTCTAGTCCTAACTGAAATGGAATGTAAGAGGAACACTTGATGAAACGCCTATACTTCAAAGAAATCAAAACTTATAACAGTAAAATAACTTCCACAAACTGACAGTCAGAATAAGCAGAAGTGAAACTATATTATTAACTTTTTAATTCCTGGTTTCACTCAGGATCTTTAATAATGTGTTAGTTGAGTTTTGTGAGAAACAAAGCCACCAGGAGGAACATAAACATTTTTTATAGGAATTGATTCTTCAGCAGTCATGAGAATTGGCTAATTTAAGCAGTTTCTGAGAAGCTCTTGTCTTCATGTTTAATGCCAGAGCTCAAAATCCATAAGGAAGGAAGTAGAGAAGGGAAAAGAGATGTAAAATGGGGAGAGAAGGACAAGTTGGAACCATGAGGATGAACTGCAGCCTTCCAAATTTGGACCAGAACCTGGTGAGCTCTCACAGCCTCCAACCCCCTGCAGAAGTTGGTAGAGCTAAACATACACCTGGACCAGGATTTGGAGATGCTGAGGAAGGATGCAGGGGATGGTGGGGCAGTTTCAGGGTTAGCACATCAAGAGACAAGCAATAATGTGCCATGTATGAGCACTTTGCTTTTCCAAGGATAAAAAGCAAAATGACTGCTTCTTTTGTGCCCTTCAAATCACATGGAAAAGTGTTTACTGACTCACCTTGACTGGAAACATATGGAGAAGAAAATTCCCAGAAACACAATTCAGCCTGGCCAAGCTGACACATTACAAAACCCCCAGTTTTCATTACTTCTTCTTTATCTAACTAAGGCACAGTCCAGAGAGTCTTTTGCCACTGACCTCCCACGATGGAATGCCTTTTCATTTGAAGAATGTATTGAGGAGTACAAAACATTCCTTATTTCTGGAATGATGGCAGAAGAATTAGCACTGGCAGCATCCTCTAAAAATAGCAGCAGCCATCAATAAATTAAGTCAGGATGGCTTAATTTGTTGTGCTCTAGGAGAAGGGAAACTCAAGAATGTCTGTCTCACTTTTTTTAGGACCAGAAGATGGTGAGCTGAAGTGAGGCGGCTTTTCCCGTGGCTCCAAGTCTGGATGGGAAAATTCCACTTTAGCTTCAGTTTTTCGAGGTGTATTCTGGGGAATATATTTATGAACTTTTAGTGCTAGTTTGCAAAGCTGTTTTGAGTAGCTGAGTCCTGGGAGATTCGGGTGCAGAAAAAAAAAAAAGGGGATTTTATCCGTTCTGCCAGGGGCCAGGCAGATTGGCTATGTTCTATGTTTACATTCGGCGGGCTGTTGGACTGCGAGGGGACTGGGGAGCAGAGAGCAGCTGGGAGCAGGGGTCGATGTGAACAAACCCAGCAACCGCATTGCTGCTGGATTTCTGTGCTTTATAAAAACAGAGCATTGGGGAGCGCATTTGCAGATACCCACCCAGCTCATACACTGCGGGACCAGTGCTGGGAAGCAGCCCACAGCGGTCCCCAGAGGAACAGGCTGCTCACAGGCTGCTGGGCAGGAAAGCCGAGCCGCCATTCCCAGCTTCAGGAGACAGCACTCTCTGGCTTTTTAGAGCAGGCTCTGAAAACTGCATCAGCAGACGGACACTGACATCAATTTGATCCAGGAAGAGAAGGCCTTGTCCAGGCCCAAGCTCCACCTTGCTTAGGGGGACTTCAGTTTATGGAATAAAGGGGAGCAATCCCCAGCCCTGTCCACCACCACCACCCAGAAGGATCACATGACAAGTTACGGGCTCTTAGCCTTCTGCCACAAGAGACAGCGTATGCAACTCCCAGCAGAGGGAGAAAAGAAATCATGCATACTCCCTGCTCATTAAGTCCTCTGGCTTTCAACGCCACTGGGAGGCTGGCAAACTTCAGGGCATTCCGGAACCAATCTCTTCATTGCAATCCCCTCCTAGAAATCCCAGGAGTCTGAGGACACTCCAGTCCTCTTTGTGAGATCACATACCCACAGACTGAGAATCATTCATATCTAAACCCAGAAGGACAGTGAACATCTCCTCTCAAAGGACTCAGACACCCTTACTGTCTTAGTTCCAAGTTTTCATTAAGAATTTTTTACTTTTTATCTGATTTTGCATAGATCTATACATTTTTTTGCTTTCTTTCCTTTTTTTTACTTCTGTTTTTATCCTGTTTTCAATGTGTTTTGGTGCATTAGCTGGAACAGTTTATCAGTTCATGAACATATAAAAATACTAGCCATTTTTGTTTTTTCTTTTGTTTTTTGGATCTTTTCGCTCTCCTTTTCTGTTTTTTAATCTTTATTCTCTTTTTTCTGTTCCTGTTTGTTTTAGTGTTTGTCTTTGTGTGTTTGTTAATTTCCTTGTCCTCCCTCCTGAAACGGGGGATTCTGGTCAGCGCATTTAGTATCTCAAATATACTGTGCCTGTCCTCCTTATTTTACCTATGTGTACTTCTAGCTTTAGGTGATCACCCAAATCTTATTAATAATCTCTTCTACCCCTCCTATATTTTACCACTGCTAACCTTGCTTCCCCTAGGGTCTGTTTTTTCTTTACTTTTTTATTTTTTCCCTTTATTTTCTTTTTGTTCTTTCTTTTTTTTTTCTTTCTCTTTTTTTCCTTGCTCTTTCTCTCCCCAGCAGATCCTACACCTCCTCCATTTTCTCACTGTCCACAATTGGTCAAGATAGCAAAACTAGCTCTTAATGTCCTTGGGTTGAAAAGAAACATGCCTCAAATTAACCTCTTCTTCTCTGTACTATCTCAATTCTTAAACTATATGCTGTCCTCTCTCTTCCTTACTCAAAGCCTTTAACCTACTCGCATCCCATTTTTATCTTCTCCTTATTCCTAATTGAATAGCTGAATCCATGCTAACACCTTCTAGTTCTTTTTTCTAAGTCAGGAGCTCCACACTACTTCCCTACCCCACTTCCTTGGATTTCTAGATTATATTTCTCCCCATCTACAGAGGCCCTGCTAACTAAAATGAAGGTCATTCTTCAAAACCGGTATTTGCTGGCTATCTTAACAAATTGTGAGAGTTCTTATAGAAGAAAACCACTCCTATAGGTGCTAATCACAACTGTTTTAGTTGAAACTGTTTAGTATATGCATGTATAAGCTCACATTTCTTCATTGACTGGACTGGCAGCCATTAAGCTGTGCTTCCCAAGTAGTACCCCAGCCCAATGAAGCACAGGCAAGAGAAGCTCCAATAACCTCTACAACAGTAACTAAAATAGTTGGTCTTCAAGCCACATCCCCTGTATCTGAAAATGAGGAAAAGGGGAAATAACTCCTCTCCTCAACCTCACAGCTCTCCACCCAAGGACCTCATGACCGGGGCCCTAGATAAAAACCAAAGATATTGTATCAATATTATGATTAGTAACTCAATCAAAGAGTTGAAAGAAAATTAAGGAAAGAGATCAGAGAAAAATTTCAAGAGATGAGAGATAACTTTTATAAGGAAATAAAGGAGCAATTCCATGAGATGAAAGATCAGCACTACAAAGAATTAGACATCCTGAAAAGAGATGTACCAGAGCTATCAGAATTGAAAAACACGGTCAAACAAATCAAATCTTCACTGGAAGATAGTAACACCAGAATAAACTCCACTTAAAATAGAACTTCAGCTCTTGAAGAATGTACATCAGATAACGAAGATAGGCTAAGCAATGTCGAGTTCAAAAAGGATAGACAAGAAAAGAAACATTCAATACATGATCAGAACTTCCAAATAATATGTGATGAGATGAGGAGAAATAACCTGAGAATCATTGGCCTGGAGGAAAACTCCCAACAGCAAACAAGAGGCACTAAGAACATTTTAAGCGAAATCATAAGAGAGAACTTCCCTCACCTTACAATTGACCCAGAACATCACATCCAAGAAGCTTATAGAACACCAAACTGGCCTAATCAAATGAGAAATTCACCAAGACATATCATATACAAAATGAACAGAGAAATTAAAGAGAGAATTCTAAAAGCAGCTAGAGAAAAGCCCCAAATCACATTCAGAGGCAAACCAATTCAGATCACTATGGATTTATCAAAGCAAACAATGAAGGCCAGAAGAGCTTGGAACAATATTTTTCAAGATTTGAAAAATAGCAATTTTCAGCCAAAAATAATATCCTCTGCAAAACTCAGCTTTAAATGTGACAGGGAAATTAAATACTTCAATGATAAACTCAAGTTAACAAGATACATGAACACAAATCCTATGCTACAGAATATTCTCAAGGATATTCTTCATTCAGAAGAAAATGCTGATAATACCCTAAATTCTTAAACAAGGTGAGTCAATAACCACATTACACACAAAATGACTTCCAAGATGATTCAAAACTCTGTAATAGTCACAAAGTCTGAGACTCAGGCTCCCATATCTATTCTAACTCTGAATGTGAATGGTCTCAATGCCCCAATTAAAAGACACAGACTGGCTCACTGGATCAAAAAACAAAATCCAACAATATGTTGTCTACAGGAGACACACTTAACACTCAAAAATAGACACAGACTGAAAGTGAAAGGTTGGCAAAATGTCTACCAGGCCTGCGGCCCAAAAAAGCAAGCTGGCATGGCGATCCTAATTTCTGATAAAATTAATTTCCAGTTAAAACTAGTCAGAAAGGACAAAGAGGGTCACTTTATCATACTAAAAGGGACAGTCCATCAAGAAGATATAATGATAATTAACATAATTAACATCTATGCCCCCAATTACAACCCCCCCAAATATATGGAAAAAATACTTAAGGACATTAATTCCCTCATTGATCTCAACACAATAATACTGGGGTACTTCAATACACCACAATCAACACTAGACAGATCATCGAAACAAAAAATCAATAAAGACATCTCCAATCTGAACAACTCTATTAATCAATCGGGCTTAACAGACATCTACAGAATATTCCATCCAAAGGCAGCTGACTTTATCTTCTTCTCAGCAGCTCATGGATCCTTTTCTAAAATAGAATACATCCAATTTCACTGAGGTAATCTTAACAAATACAAAAAAGTGGATATAATCCCATGTATTCTGTCAGACCACAATGCTATGATCTTAGCAATCAACAACAAGAGAAACAACAGAAACTACTCAAATACTTGGAAATTGAATAATTCACTCTTAAACAAAGGATGGATAAAAGAGGCAATGAGAACAGAAAAGAGGCAATGAGAACAGAAATCAAGAAGTTCTTGGAATTGAATGAGAATGAGGAAACAACATACCAAAATCTCTGGGACAGTATGAAGGCATTCTTAAGAGGTAAGTTTATAGCACTGAGTGCATACATCAAAAATCTAGAAAGAGCCCAGATAAATAGCCTTATGCTACGACTCAAACGCCTTCAAAAAGAGGAACAATCCAATCCCAAAGCTAGTAGAAGACAGGAAATAACTAAAATCAGAGCTGAAATCAATGAAATTGAGAACAAAAAAAAAAAAACCATACAAATTATTAACAAAACAAGAAGTTGGTTCTTTGAAAAAATAAACAAGATTGACAGAACCCTTGCCAACCTCACTAAAAGGAAGAACAAAGTGAAGCAAATCAACAAAATCAAAGACGAAAACAGTGATATCACCACAGATTCAACCAAAATCCAGAAGATTATCAGAACTTATTTTGAAAATTTATACTCTGCCAAGTTTGATAATCTGGAGAACATGGACAAGTACTTGGACATATACGACATCCGCTCATTAACACAGGAGGACATTGAAAATCTAAACCAACCTATCACAGACAGTGAAATCAAAACTACAATCAAAGCTCTTCCAAAAGAGCTTTGATTGTAGTAAGAAAAGCCCAGGACTGGATGGATACACTGGCAGAATTCTACCAAGCCTTACAGAAGAGCTAACACGATCCTCTACAAGCTCTTCCATGAAATTGATAGAGTGGGAACACTCCCAAACACTTTTTATGAAGCAAATATTACCCTGATACCAAATTCCAACAAAGACATGTCAAGAAAAGAAAACTACAGACAAATTTCCCTGATGAACATAGATGCAAAAATCCTTAATAAAATCTAGCTAATTGGATACAAAAGTACATTAAAAAGATAATATATCATGACCAAGTGGGCTTCATTCCAGGAAAACAAGGCTGGTCCAACATATGCAAATCAATAAATGTAATTCACCACATAAACAGAATTAAAAACAAAAATCATATAATCATCTCAATTGTTGCAGAAAAGTCCTTTGATAAAATTCAACACCACTTTATGCTCAAAACTTTGGAAAATATAGGGATCAAGGGAAGATACTTTAACTATGTCAGATCCACTTATGACAGACCCATAGCCAACATTATCCTCAATGGAGAAAGACTGAAAACATTTCCACTGAATTCAGGAATGAGACAAGGCTGTCCACTTTCCCCACTCTTGTTCAATATAGTCCTTGAAACCCTTGCTAGAGCTATCAGGCAAGACAAGGAAATCAAAGGAATTCGTATAGGAAAAGAGAAAGTTAAGTTATCTCTATTTGCTGATGACATGATTCTAAACCTAGAAGACCCAATAAGCTTGACCAGAAAACTCCTAGAGCTTATAGGCAATTTCAGCTTAGTAGCTGGTTATAAGATCAACATCAGTAAGTCACTAGCTTTCCTTCACGCCAGCAACAAATCCACAGAAGAAGAAATCAGGAAATCTCTCTCATTCAACATCTCCTCCAAAAAAGTGAAATACTTGGGCATCAACGTTACAAAGGATATTAAGGACCTCACAACAAAAATTATCAAACACCAAAAAAAAGAATTTACAGAAGACTTGAGTAGATGGAAAAACATTCCATGCTCATGGTTAGGCAGAATCAATATAATAAAAAAGGCCATTCTACCCAAAGCCCTATACAGATTTAATGCAATCCCCATAAAGATACCAATGTCATTCTTCATGGATATAGAAAAAGCAATTCTCAAGTTAGTATGGAATAACAGAAGACCCAGATTAGTCAAAACATTATTTTGTAGGAAGGAAGAAGTAGAGGGTATTGTTGCTCCCCGCAACGATCCAGAACGGGGAGCAGGTGGAACGACCAGACTTGGGCCATTCCCTGGGGGCCGACAGGACACTGGGAACCGGGGGCCGACAGGACAGGGCTGGGGACCAGGGGAGAGGAGTCGCTCCCCGCAGCACTCCGGAGGGAGGAGCGGGCAGAACGACCCGAACCTGGGCTGTTCCCCGAGGGGCCGAGTCAGGGTGGGGATGGGACCTGGGGGAAAGGAGTCGCTCCCCGTAGCATTCCAGAGCGAGGAGAAGGCAGAACAACCTAGCGGACCTGGGCCGTTCCCTGAGGGCTGAGTAAGGAAGGGTCAGGGAGCCAGAAAGAGGGGGCAAACGCTGGCGGCCGGAACATGGGACCTGCATCTTCTACTGCTGCTGATCTCTCCAACATCTCTGCTGATCTCTCCGGTTCTATGCGTCTTCTCTGCTTTCTTCCTTCAGGACAGGGCTGCTTTCTTTCTTGCTTGCTTTTCTCTGGCTACTGCTTCTCCTTCGGCTACTTTTTTACCTGACTAGTCGCTACTCTATTTTTTCATTACAACAACCAATAGGGGTACAGTGCAAACACATTTCTCCAATCGTAACAAATGAGTGGCCAAATAGCTTAGTCATGCGGTCAGGCAATTTGCTAATTACAAGCCAGCTGGACCCCTTAGAGTTGTTTACCACCAATTCTACAAGCCAGCTGGGCCTCATGTTGGGGGATCCAACAGGTATCACAATCCCTGATCTGAAATTATACTACAGGACCATAGAAGTAAAAAACAGCATGGTATTGGTATCAAAACAGAACTGAAGACCAATGGAATAGAACAGAGGATTTTGAGATGAACCCCCATATCTTTAACTATTTGATATTTGAGAAAGGGGGCAAAAACATAGTTTGAAAGAAAGGTAGCCTGTTCAACAAATGGTGTTGGGCAAATTGGACAGCCACGTGTGCACAACTGAAGCTATATCCTTACCTTTCACCCTGCACAAAAATTAAATCAAAAAGGTTCAAAGATCTGAATATTAAGCCAGGAACTTTAAATTTACTTGAAAAAGAAGTAGGATCAACATTACGTGACGTAGGAGTCGGTGGCACTTTCCTTAACTCCCATGGCACAAGCAGTAAAGTCAAGAATAAATGAATGAGATACAATTAAACTAAAAAGCTTTTGCACAGCTAAAGATTTAGTCAAGAGTGTCAAGAGAGAACCTACAGAATGGGGGATAATCTTTGCCTGCTACTCCTTGGACAGAGGGCTTATATCCAGAATATATAAACTAAACACCTAAATCACAAATAATCCAAAAGGATCTAAAAAGAGACTTCTCACCAGAGGAAGTTCAGAAAGCCCATAAATATATGAAAAAATGCTCTACATCATTAGCAATAAGAGAAATGCAAATCAAAACTTCAATGAGATTTCACCTCACTCCTGTTAGAGCAGCAAAAAAGAAGAATACGAACAACGACAGATGCTGGAGGGGCTGTGGGAAAAGAGGAACACTGTCACATTGGTGGTGGGACTGCAAACTGGTTCAACCACTCTGGAAAGCAGTGTGGAGAATCCTCAAAAAATTAGGGATGGAACCACCTTATGACCCAGCTATCCCACTTCTGGGTATTTTCCCAAAAGAGTTAGAATCAGCATATTATAGAGATACAGCTTCATCAATGTTTAGAGCAGCTCAATTTACTATAACTAGACTATGGAACCAACCCAGATGCCCCTCACTCAATGAATGGATTAAAAAACTTTGGTACATATATACAATAGAATACTACTAGGCCATTAGAGAAAATGGCATTATGGCTTTTGCAGCCAAATGGATGGAGATGGAAAAAAATTATGCTAAGTGAAGTATCCCAATCTCAGAGACTCAAGGGCCGAGTGTTTTCCCTCATTTGTGGAAGCTAGAATACATCTGGAAACAATATGTTAGATGGCTAAACTAATAATAACCTCAAAGTGTATGAATTTTTACACAAACGGGGATGACTGCATAGAATACCTGGAGGTGTAGGAAGGGGGCAGGGAGGAAGTAGGAAGGCTATCTAGAAGACTGGAGGGAGGGAATATGGGGGAATCATCTCAGAAGGAGACCTCTGACCTCCACGAGATGTCCATTTAACTCAGGTGTTCTCCTGGGGGAATCATAGAATCACGGGAATTCAAGGGGGGCATTCATGACATGGCATCAGCCTTGGCTAACTATGTAAATATACATTTGATCTTGATTGTTTGATAATGATTTCTCCTCAATTGTAACTCCATATTCATGTAATTTAAAAAAAAAATCTTTAAAAACAGCAATCAAAAAAAAAAAAATGTCTGTCTCAACAGGGATCAACAGGGATCACTTCCCTCCCACCAGACATGGAAACACCAGTTCCTGCTGGGAGTTCTTCTGCCCATCCTTATCCTTAGTTTCTTACAATGGTTTAAGGATCAGGCAAAATATCTTTCACTATGCCAGATTTCAATAGCAAGAAACAGTATTATTTATTGTGCCAGTGCCTCAAGATCCAGGATGTTAAGACACAGACATCAGTTACAAGCATTTATTTTCTTTCTTTCTTTCTTTTTGTTTTCTTTTTGTGGTATTGGGAATTGAACCCAGGGCTTGGATATGCTAGGCAAGTGCTCTAGTTCTAAACTACATCCTCAGCCTTATTATTATTATTATTTTATTTTGAGACAGGTTCTTGCTAAATTTCCCAGGTTGACCTTGAGCTTGAAATTCTTTTGCCTCAGACTCCCAAGTAACTGGGATTATAGGCAACACTGGGCCTGTCTCCATAAACATTCTTTTCAAGAAACTGCCTTTATATTCTATTCAAGACACTATATAGACATTATATACCCTGGCTCATCAGATATTCAAAGCAGAGGTCTCTCTAACTCATGGGCTACTTTTCAGGACTGAGCAGAGCTGAGTCTGTCGGCTTAGGGGAATCCAACACAGAAGCTTCCTTGGACTCCAGTACCATAGATGAAGCTTGTCTCTCTCCACTGAGGTCATTTGTCTTCTTGTCTAACTATTCCCAAATTGACAATGATGACATCCATATATGCTTTCCGTTCTCAAGTGGGCATTGAAAGATAGGTTTCCTCTGTCCTTTGACAGAGAATACAAAACAACAAATATGGAAATATTCTTATAGCAGAATATAAGACCATAACACTCCTTTGCTCTATTCTAGAGCCTTATAATTATTTAAGTAAATTATGTTTCACAGGAAACTTTGAAACATTTCAAATAACAAAAAATCTCTCAATGGGCTTCTGCACCTTTTGTCCAAGGATGGCTGGCACACAATCTCCAGTAGTTCATATATGCTTGTGTGTCTTAAAGGTCCCAGGAACATGAACCATGGCTATAATGATGCTGGAGAGCAGAGGTTGCAAACTGTTTTTGTTAAGGGTGAAAGAGTAAATATTTTATTTGGCTTTGTGAGCAATATGGTCAATGTCTCTACTACCCAACTCTGTTCTTGTAGTGTGAAAGCAGTCAAAGACAATATGGTTCCCCATAAAACTTTATTTACAAAGATGTGGCAGGCTTACATTCAGCCTGTGAGCTGTACTTCCTTTGCCCTTGTTCCATGGCCCTATACATTCTCCATGCTGATAGAGTATCAAAGAAATGAGGCTTTAGTTATTCACTCTACCTTCTTCAGTCTCCTTTCTGCTCCCCATTTTACAATATTTTTTGTAGCACACCACTTTCCATTCTGTCAAAATGTTATTAATCATGTGCTCTAAGAGTCTGTTGATATTTCAGAGAAGTGTAAGTGGTTTTCAGGTGATCACAGCCTCCTGAGCTCCTGCTTCCCTGATACTATGTGTATGCTGCTTGTGTTTCCTTATACATGAAATTATCTCTTCAAACTATCCCAAAACACACACATGCACAAATGCATGCAGCAGTTCCCACCATGGAACCCCTTTTTCCAGTAGACACCCAGCCCCATCACTCTTATCTCTCTTTCCTATCGTAAGGGACAAAATGTTTCACCCTGAATCGAGAGAAGGCATCAGTTTCACTATTTTTCTTTTCCTTTTATGATGCTGGGGATCAAACCCAGGCCTCATGCATGCTAAGCATAATACTCTACCACTGGACCACATCCCCACCCATTCGTTCATTTTATTAAAAAATTAAAATCCCACCCCCCAAAGAGGAATCCTAATATTAGCTGTTTTAGTTTATTTGATTATTTTGATTTTTTTTTTTTTTTAGGAATAAAACTGGTTCTTTATTGTTGACAAGGTCATTCTCAAATTACAAGAATTCTCCATGTTTTTCCCTGTTCAATCTTGGCCACCAAATTCAGAAAACACAAGGGCACCTTTTTCTTTCATCTAAAGTGAAAACAAAGCAGATAGTAACTGCTCCATGTCTGTCAAACAAATGCATATTCATAAGCACTCCAAAGCCTGTTGCCTTTTCAGATAATTTATCTTTCCTCTGTCCAAGGGCTGTCCCACATTCCATCTTTCTTTTCTTTTTTAAAAGAGAGGGACAGTGAGAGAGAGAATCAATTTTTATTTAGTTTATCACGTGGCTTTCGTTGCTCTGACAGTTAGTTGTGCATTAACTGCGCTGGGGTTTGAACCTGTGTACTCACACAGGCCAGGCAAGTGCTGTAACTACCAAGCCACCACTCCAGCCCTTCATCTTCCTTTTGAAGCAGGGTTGGTGAATTTTGTAAAGGGACCTGTAGTTTAGGAACGTAAAGATCCAAACATATGTCACACTCAACTATACGTTTGCAGTTTAAGCCATAAGCGAATCATACATAAATAAAGTGTTCCAAAAAACTGGACACAAAATTTTCACATCCCATGAGGTATTTTAATCTTTCCCCCAACCATTTAAAGATATGACCGCCACCTGGAGCTGTAGAGAACAACAGGTGACAGACGTCCCTGTTTGCCTACCTCTGTTTTAGATACCAAGGAATTCAACATTCATTCCAGGTGACTTGGTTCTACGTGATTCATTAAAATAAGCTCAGACAATGCATTGCTTCCAACTGAGTTAGTCTCTTTTTATTCTTTTGGTAATCTCTTCCAGGATTAACTACTTCCGTTATAGGTGATGTAATGTGTAAGGCTCCACACTTCAAATGTTGGCACCGCTATGAGCATGGTCTTTCCCTTTACTGCAAGTCAGAATCAAAACTTTGATTCTTGTTTTTAATATTCCAACTGCAGAAGTAGTTTTCACTGCAGTAGTTACCTAAAGACAGTGAGCTTTCTACTGCTGGCCTACTTCAGACTCTAGCTTCTTTAGGTTGGATTCAGTTTAAACATATATTAAACCAACAGGACTTCTCTCAAGTGAGTTTAAATGCATTTTATTTTTAGACAACCTACATTACATGTTTTCTTAAAAAACAAAGCCTCTGTTCCAAATAAATCACAGTCAAAATAAACGCTCTCTAGAGGACTTCAGTTCCATTTGTCTTAAGTCCTGGCATTGTGTGGATGCCAAGCAGCATCCAGTTATGATGACAGGTGATTGATCTAAAGTAACTGCCAAATTTGTTAACATTTTTCTATTTCTAAATCATTCTTAAGAAAATCATATATGGTGTCACACCATCCTTACGGTAGTCCCAGAGAGCGACCATGCCATCTGGATTCATGTTTTCACCAAAACAAAAGCAAAACAACAATAACAACAACAAAAAAAAAAAACTGGTAGTTCTGAAATTAGCAAGGATGCGCTTGATTTGTTCTGCAGCCTCTATCAAAAAAGGTTTTACTCTTTCTGTCTCTCTTCTCTCTCTTCTTCAAGTTTGCCCTTGATTTCATGTAATCTTTGAGGTACTTCTTATATGCTCCTTTTGTGAATCTGGTTTCCTTCAAGTGATGGTTCATGACAATATCATCACCAGTGATCACTGTGCTTTTGATACCTTTGCCCTCAGGTCCTTCAGCAGAGACATTTCCACTGATGAGTGTCATCAATGTTATCCTCTGTCCTACTGACCATCTTGCCCTCCACCTCCAGGCACAACCTGTCCATAATCTCGGGGATCTTGTAAATATTGGAAAACATCTCATCAAGGCTGATGAGGTCCCGGTAGACAATCATGATGGCCATTCTAGGGAGACATCAGCGCTTAGCAAGAGCCTGGAGGGAGCTCGGAGCCCAGCTAGTGCAGCCCTGGAGGGTGGGGAGGTGGGCGGGGCAGCAGGCAGAAAAGGCCAAGGCCGGCTTAGCTGCTCTCCAACTTCATATAGCTGTTTCTTGTTTTTGTTTTGCTTGTTCTTTTGTTTTTTAAGCAACTCATTACACTAACTGCTAACAGGAGTTCATAGGAATTCTAGAATTCAGGGGCTGTTGGAAGTTTTTGTTTTCCTTTATATTTTCTGTATTATTGGGGCAGGAGAAAGATTATCTATAGGCTGATAGAAATGGCCTTGGAGAATGAGATCCCACCACCCTAGATTACAAACCCTAGGGTAAAAGCTTTTCGCTTCTTTCTCTCTCTCTCACTCTCTCTCTGATTTTTAGCTGTCTGATAGAAGGCCCCACTCACACTTGGATGACTATACATTCTGTTCTTGCCTCACACTTCCTGGATTTTCCTAATGTTAGTCAACCCATTGTTTTGAACCCAAGCAATTCTTTTGTTTTCAGGAACAAATGCACAACAAATTCAGGCTGACTAAGACATTAAGCAATCCCATTACAAGAATAAGAAATCAAAGCTGTATGCTTTCAATTGAGTCAGAAGAAAAGAAGAAACAAGAGAGACTTTCTCAGGAAAGGTTATCATCAAAACAGCATAAAAACCCCTAGGCAGAGAGCCACCATTGGTGCCCTCCTTGGGACCCCTCCCATGCTTAGGAGCTTTCCTTGCTTGCATCTATTAAATCTGCTTCTAATTCTCACACTCCCTTAAGCTGTGTGAGACAGGAACCCTCCATCACTCTGGTAATCTTGCTACACTGTGGCCCTGTTCATTCTCCACACTCATGGACTATCAAAGAAATGAGGCCTTAGTTATTCACTCTACCTTCTTCAGTCTCCTCCCGGCTCCCCATTTTATAATATTTTTTGGTAGCACACCACTTTCCATGACGTTAAAATGTTATTAATCATCTGCTCTAAGAGACTGTTGATATTTCAAAGAAGTGTAAGTGGTTTTCAGCCTCATGGCCTCCTGAGCTCCTCCTTCCCTGACACCACATTTATGCTGCTTGTATTCACTTACACAAAATTAATACCTCTTCATAGTTCCCCAAAACACACACACACAAGACCACAAATGCATCCAGCTCTTCCCATTACAGAATCCCATTTTCCAGTAGACACCTAGTACCATTACTCGTCTCTCTTTCCTATAGCAAGGGACAAAATGTTTCCAATGTTTCACCCTCAATCCAGAGAATGAATGCTTATTTTATTTAAAAAAAGAAAAAGAAAAATCCTTGTTCTACCTCCTCCCAGCCCCGCCCCCCACACACAGAAGAGGAATCCCGCTACCTGCTGTTCCTTTTTTTTCTTTTTTAAGCAACTCATTACACTAACATGCTAACAGGAATTCCAGAGTTAGTTCAGGGGCTGCTTTGTTTTTCCTTATATTTTCTGTGCTTTCCCAATTTTCTGTTTGTTCCCTTTTTACCTTGCAAAAACCAGGTAGTAGGGGCTCCTGGCCTCTGCGCAGAGGGCGGGAAGCGTGGGTGGGAGACACGGCCCCAGCCCGCACCGGCCCAGCCCACATCGGCCCAGCGCGCCCCCTAGTGGGCGGCTCGTGGAAGCCACGGGCTGAAGCCGCCCTACCTAAGAACAATGGCCTTCGCTCAGCCTCCTCTTTCCCGACGTGCCTCTGCCATCAGAGCCCAGGGCAGGCCGCGACATCTGAGGACTTTCCTTCTGTGGCTTCAGCCTGTCCTTCACTGACGGGAAGGGGCCCCGGGGTCGCTCGGGAGAAGAATCCGGAGCTGGACCGAGCTTTGTCCAGGGAGCCCGCTGCGAGCCCTGCGCCCCGCCACCCACTGTAACCCAAGCATCGGGCGTGTCCCTGCCGCTGGTTCATCGTCACGGCTGCCGTTGCTGGAGCAGGCAGTTTGCCTAAGTGGGACTGCAGACTTAAGTCTTGTTTCAGTTTGTGTTTCCTACATTTTATTTTCATTTGTGACATTAGCCCTTTTCGGATTCTCTAGCACAGGCATCCACTGTTCCCTAAAGTGAGCAGCTCATCCCCAGCCTCCTCCGCAGCTAAGGAGTATGGGGTCAATCGCTCAGGCAGGGAGCATGAGCTCACTCCAGCTGCGAGGCTGGGAGAAATATTGTTCCTGGAGAGCCACGTTTTGGGGGGCACCACACACCCCATCATCAGCATCTGGGAAGCTTCCCTCAGGGTGCGACTAATCATTTAATTTCAGGCAATTATGATCTTATCTCAAGATCCTTAATTTGATGAAAATAAAAATAGTAAGAAAGTATACTACACTCAGGCACTACACACATTTTTAGTTTAATTTCCATAACAATCTTGCAAAGTTGGCATTATCAGCCCTATTTTACAAATTGAGACTCAGAAAAGTTGCCCCAAATTTTAGAGCTGGAAACTAACAAACAGATTTAACCATGTTTATAAAGCATACCCCTTGATTATTATTACATCCTGATTGCTAATTCGTTCGTTCATTCATTAATTCCATTTTACACACGTTCACTGACTGCCTTATTTGTATACTATCTCTCCCATTATAATATTACTTCATGAAAGCAGAGATTTTATTTGCTTTGTTCTTGGCTGTGTATTCCAAACCTAGGATGGTTTGCTACCTACGTCAGAAGGCATTGCAGTACTGGGGAGGGAACCCAAGGCCCCATGCTTGCCAGGCATGCGTCTGATCAAATGTTTTTGTTTTTCACAGAAGATAGTTCACTGAGGCCATTGTAGGGGTGGAGGAGAAGAATTAGGAGGAAGTGAAGGAAAAGTAAAGGCCTAATTGGCTCTGCTGCTCTGATACCTCGTTTGTACTGGGAAGAACAGTTCCAGGGAGAAGAGACTGAAGAAATTCTTGGAAACTTGATGGGAGCTCTTGTTGCCTCTCTCCTTTCTTATGCCTTGGTTGTCAACAGCAATGTTAGCATGCTTTAAAGTGAGTTGATATCTAACTGCAAATATTCTTCTTGGCAGTTAGTGGCTTAATAGTTGATATTGTCCCTTGACAAAAAGTGTTTCTCAGATGAGAGGAGATTCTAGACCACAGCGTACTAGGAACCAGATCAAATGGTTCTGATCAAATGTGAGCAAAGGGTTTAGAATGTTCTTGATGCAATTTACTAGAACAACATGGGAAATATGTTTTATATAATGGTGAATCTCTGAATTAGAGCCCTGTAAAAAGTACTTCTCAAACATTTTTCATGTGAGTCACCTGGGAATCTTGGTAATGTGTAGATTTGGATTCAGTAGGTCTGAAGTGAGGTCTGAGTTTCTCTACACTCCCAGGTAATGTCAATGTGCTGGTTCATAGAGCAAGAATATTTTGGGGTAATGCTTGAACTTGATTAATGGAGGCATGAAGAGAAACGTGTTGTCTTGGAAAATCTGTGATTCCTAAAAAAAATATTGAAATTCCATGACCATTTTATTTGCTCAGTGTGAGGTCATATAGGAGTCTTAGACTATGGACAGGTATAGACAAGAAGAGAAATACTCTAACCAGTGCTGAAAGAAGAATGAATGGCCAAAGAGATCAGTCTCATAAGAGTTTAAGGATGGCCTGAAGCCACTGAAGAAAGGATTACCAGAAATCAAGTCCCATTTATTTAACACCTCATTGTATGCAAGGTGATTTGCAGCTATCAGATGGTGTGTTACAATTTTTCTTTTGCAAATTCAGCCCAATGGTATGTGTGCTAAAAGAGAGAGCTAGTGACTGTGGGCTTGCCCACAGAAATTGCCAATAATATGCATGTTCTCAATACTACATATGTAAAACTAACAGAAATCCCATCCCTATTATAGCATCTCCCCCTGATTCTAGCTTGGACACACAAAGATTCAGTAGTGGGAAGGGAAAAGCTTTCCTACTACCCAGATGAAGGTAGTAAAGTTGTACTAGGCCAGTGGGCCACACTTTGAGGAGCAAGATACTTGGCATGTTTCCTTTTGGCAGGTTTCAGAGAAGGGCTTCTGTGCTGTCATGGAGCAGAGCATCAGTACCAGGGACTGGAAGCCATTGGGTGCTATATTCAATCCTAACCATGCAGCAGGACACAGCCATTTGAGCACCAGGATGCTATAATGCAAAGGACTATTAGTTGGCTTAATTACTGAGCAGTGTCTACAGTATCCAGGTTCTTGCTGCATTTGGAAATTATGGTTTTTGAGGAATACCCTGGATTTCATATACCCTCTGGTTCAGAGCAGACTCTGGAGTCAGGTTGCCCAGAGAAAATCCTAGTTCTTCCCTGGACCAGCTGTGTGCATGTTACTTAACCTTTCTGTACCTCCTTTACTTCATCCTTGTACTAGGCATAATATTAACAACTAGCTCATAAAATTATTCTGAGGATTAGAACCACAGGCATTTGGACTCATGATGTTTTAAATACCACCCTATTTTAAATACAAATATGTTTTGTCTTTATCCAGTTTGCTACTCTAACAGAATAACTGAGACTGGTGACAGATTTATTTGGCTCATGGTTCTGGAGGCTGGGAAGTCCAAGAGCATGGAGTTGGTGTCCAGGAAGAACCTTCCTACTGCACCATCGTATGGCAGAGGAAAGGACTGTACCTCATCCTTTTATGAGGAACCCATTCCTGCAATAACCAACCCATTCTGGTGAAAAGGGCATTAATACATTAATCACCTTCTTGGGTTCCACCTCTTAATACCACCATCACGGTAATTTAACTTTGACATGAGTTTTGGGAAATCACAGGTCATTGTACACCATGCCTACACCCAAAACCCTACCTGTTTAGGCACCTATAGAGGCAGGAAGGTATTCTACTGAAAGGTAGCAGGCCTGTATGTGGCAGAAAAGAGCATGAGGGGTCAGCACTTCAAACATTACCTGGACTCTTCTTGAAGTGACTTTTCCTCGGCACATTGCTGTCATGTGAAATGAGAGCCGAGTGGCTATTAGTTTTTTCAAGAGAAGTCAGAATTACATATTCTCATTTAAACTCTTCTGATTTTAGCTTTTGAACACTCATTCACATTGCTAGAACACTCTGATGCCCTGGCTGTGTTGGTGGATGAAGCACAGCTGCAGGCCTCTGGGTATGACATGTGGATTGGGCACCATGCCCAGTTACATTTGTGTGGGAGAGCACCAAAGGCTTGGCCTTACTCATCAGCTCAGGGCTAGATCTTTAGTGGGTGTCCACAGATGCTACGGTGAGAATTAAAGGCAATTATGTGCTCAGAATTAATGGGTCTTTTTTGAATAATTTCTAGAAATCTTCCAGTGCTGGGGTGTGCCGCTGCCAGCCACCATCACTGGAGTAAAAGCAGTCCTGCTTTTTCCTTCATAGGTCAAAACCTGGAGCCTCCTGGCTGCCAGAACTCCATCCCTTCGCCCCATGACAACTCGTTTCCTTCTCTCCGTGACTTATTTTACTGAGTAGTTTCGATTGCATGCCCACAAACATCATATTCGTTACCGTTTACAATGGAAAGAAGGAAAGATCGTTAAATTACCTCCTGGGAAGCAGAGAAATCACTAATTTTATATCGAACCCCTAGGGATAGGGTGCATCTTCCCACATGTTTGTTATCCACACACAATATCTTCTTTGGCAAAGTGTCTGCTTAAATGGTTTGCTCTTTTAGTGTGTGTCTGTGTCTGCGTGTGTGTGTGTACATGTGCTGGGAACTCGGGGCCTTGTGCATGCTAGGCAGGCCCTCTACTACTGTAGCTGTATCCCCAACTCTTTTTAAACTTTTGTTTTGAGAAAAGGACTCATTAAGTTGCCCAGGCTGGTCTTGAACTTGTGATCCTACTACATGGCTTCCTGAGAAACTAGGTTTACAGGTGTGCATCACTAAGCCCAGCCCTCCCCCATTTTTGTTTAAATTTTAAATCCCGTTAAATTGTAAGGAGTGCATACTATAAGATTTTTAAAAAATATTGTATTGAGATGTAATCCACATACAACACAGTTCACCCATTAAAAGTGAACAATTCAGTGACAATCAGTGTACTTACAAGGTTGTACAAACATTGACACAATTTTAGAACATTTTCTTCACCCTAAAAAGACCCCCCCATCCTTTAGTTGTCAACCTACTTTCTTCCCCTACTGCCATCATCCGTTCACTACTACTAATCTACTTTCCATGTCTACAGATTTGCCTGGCTCAGACATTTCAAATAGTGGTCTTTAATGTCTGATTTTTTTTTCACTTGGCATACTGTTTTCAAGGTTCATTCATGTAGCTTGCATCAGATTTCATTCTTTAATTACAGAATGATATTCCATTGCATTGACACATCACAACTTATGCACCCCTTCTGCAGTTGAAGGGTATAGAGTTGTTTCAACTTCTTGATCATTATGAGTAACACTCCCGTGAATGTTTGTGTACATGTTTTTATGAGCACATAACATTTCATTTCTGTTAGGAGTGGGTTCTCTGGGTCATATAGCAGCTCTGTGTTTAGCCTTTTAAGGAACCGCCAGGCTATTTTTCAAAATAGCCACATCATTCTACATCAGCAGTGAGGGTTCAAATTTCCACACATCCTCTCCAGGTCTTGCTATTATGTATCATTTTCTATTATTGCCATGTTAGTGGGTAGAAAATGGTATCTTGTTATAGTTATAAAGTATCCTTATAAAGTATCCTTTGAAGAGCAGTTTTTTTTTTATTTTGAAGGTTTTTTGGGGGGTGTTCATTTTTTGTCTGTTTTGTTTTGTTGTTTGTTTTGGTGGCTTTTTTTTTTTTTTAATTACCAGGGATTGAACCCAGGGGCACTTAACCATTGAGGCACCTCCCTTCCCCAGCCCTTTTTTATATTTTGTATTGGAGACAGTTCAGTAAATTGTTGAGGCTGGCTTTGAACTTGAGATCTTCCTGTCTCAGATTCCTGAGTTGCTGGGATTACAGGTGTCTGCCACTGTGCTCGGCTAATCTTTTTTCTTTTATAGGTTGTGCTTTTGCGTTGTATTGAAGAAATTATTGGTAAAAACCCAAACTCCCTATGATCTTTTTTCTTTGTGTCCCCCCCTCCCTGGAAGGGTTATAGTTTAAGCTCTCAAATATATATGTGTGATCCATTTTTGAGTTTACTTTTGTGAGATAGGGTTTAAGTTCACTGTTTTGCACATAGTGATATAATTGTTCTAGCACCTTTTGTTAAGATTATTAATTTTTTTAAAGAAAGAGGGGACAGTGAGAGAGAGAGAGAAAGAGAGAAGCAATTTTTTATTTAGTTTTTCATGTGACTTTCATTCCTCCAGACACTTCTCTATATACGTGGTTCTGCGGTTTGAACTCACATACTTGCACATGACAGGCAAGCTGTAACTGCCAAGACACCACTCCAGCCCCTGTTAAGATTATTTTTGTCTTGGCATCTTGGTGAAAATGAACTGGGGGGTTATTCCAATGCTCTTATTTTTAAACACCCTTAACCTAGTACTAATTTTGCTCCAATACTGAGGCAATAGCCTTGCAGATCTTCTACCTAGTGCCTTATATATTGCAAAGTTTTCCCATTCTGACTGGTACAACTGGAATTAATCTAAGGATTTACCCCATGGAAAATGCACCTTTCAGGGGGTGGTTATTTCTCTCATTTGTAAAATTGGGCTATGGAGCTTCTGTTGAGAACTCAGTGAGACGCTCTTTGTAAAGGGGGCTCTGACACAGGGAAATGTTGCCAGATCTGATGCTCATTTCTCAGGGCTCACTCACTCAAGCTATCATTGGCACTTTCCCAGGCCAATTTCCTTCCCTGAGTTTTTTTTTTTTTTTTTCATCACTTAATGTCAAGTATGAAACTCAGTTCTCCGGTTGTATTCTGTTCAATTTCTCGGTATATCCTTTGCTATTTAGGCTTATTTTATAGGAGCACTTATCTAATCTCACGGCTTGAAATTCTGTCTCTAAACTGAAATTTCTTAAATTATCTCTCTTGTGTGGAACTGGACTTTGGATACTATAGGTGTGTATCCCCGTTGCTACTTACCATCACCGTGCAGATGTTTTGCTGATCTTGGCCTTTTTGTCTCAGATTCATTCTCTCTCCTTCCTCGCTCTACTTTGTGTCTTAGGGTGAACAGATCTGTCCCTCACAGGCAGCTTTAGGCTGTATTTGATCTACAGAAGGGATTCGTAGAAGATTGGAGCATAGAAGGAAGGGAAGCCATGGTATTTCTAGCTTCCTTCTTTTGTCCTTGAGTAGTGTGTCCAGCAGAGACTGCTGCTCAACCTCTGCTTTCTGAAGACAGTATCTTCTCCCCCTAATACCCCAGCCCTTCCACTATTGCTGCCCAAACTCTGGCTTCCCAGCCATTTTATTACCTATGCAACCATTTCCTCTGCTTGGATTGCCTCAAATGATTTCTTTTTCTCTGTGGCCTTAGCTGGTAGAGTTCTCTGACAGGCATTTCAAAATCAACCAATCAAAAATAAGCTCTTCAATTTTTTCTCAAGGCGCTGTTCTTACTTTGTTCATTTAAATTCACAGAACCCCATTTTACTAAATGTGTTAGTGTCATCTTTGCCAATTCTCTTTCTCGTATCTCTATCCAATCCACTAACGAATCTGTTGGCTCAACTGTATGAACACACTCAGAGTTGAGTATTTCTCTCCACCTTCCCTGCTATCACCAGCTTTGTCTAAGCCATTGAAAAAATTCTTGCTTGGATCACTACGGTAGCTTTCCACTTTCTTTGTTTCCTTGGTTGACCTCAGCATGATCTCTCTGTAAGTTGGGTTATGTCACCTACTACTGAAGGTCCATCACTGGCTTCTCATCTTGGTCAGAAGGAAGGGGGAAATTTTGACAATCAAGCCCCATGTTCTCCCTCCTCCATGGTGCCCTTTTCTGTTTCAGCTACATTGACCCAGTTGCTCTTCGTGGAATCTACAAGGCATAATCTAGCGTCAGGAATATGACGCTGTTTTCATCTCAGAGTGTTCTTTTCCGCATCATCCACATGTCTTCCAGTATACTCTTTCCTGTCTGTTCTCAGACGTCACTTAATCAAAGTCCCTTATTACTGTATATAGCATAGCATCTTCCTTCATGATCTCTTTACCCTATTTTATTATTCTTCACGGCATCACCCCCTCATATCTTACATACATTACACAGTTATTTATTCAGTGCTTCTTCCCACCAAAATATAAGCAGGAGAACAGGGACTTTGGCGGGTATCGCCCGTTTTAATAATGCTTGGCATTTAGTAGTTACTCCACATAACCTTCTTAGCATAAAGTGATTACTAAACGATATGTTTATGTTCTTCCTCTTTTCTCAAGTCACTAATAATAATGAAAATAAATTGTACAGGAAGATCGCTTTGCAATCTGAGCTAAGCACTTTACGTGGAGCATATAGTTTATTTTTATTTATGGGGTCCATGTTCTCCATACCAGGTGTAATGGGTGCCAGCGCTGCAGAAGTTCCTGCGGCGGAGCAAGAGGCAGCGGCTAAGAGAACTGGAGGGAGCAGCCTGCGGATAGAGTTAGGGACTTGGTGCAACCCAGCGAGCGACCCAGAGGTGGCCTCCCAACTCCGCAACCGCTCACCGCGCATGCTCCTCTGGGCCAGGCTCTTGGGACCGCTCGGAAGCTCCCCGTCAGGGCCAGGGCGGAGTCACCCGGGCACTTCCCGGTGGCTGTTTGCTCTGGTTGGTTGCGCTAACAGACTGAGCAGGGTGGAGGGTACCCGCCTTCCCACCAGGGCCGCCCCTATCTCCTCCAGGTCTGCTCCCAGCACCCAGTGCCCGCAAGTAGGCACTGCTACAGGGACAGCAGCCCGGGAAGACAGCGCCGGGTGAGTGCCGGTCCCAGCTGTGCGTCGCGGTGCGGGTGCGGGTCCGGGTCCGAGTGGGAGTTCGTGGCCGCCTGCCACCACGCGCCTGGAGAGGGGGTTCAATGACCCAGGGTGCAGGGTCCCGCGCGCTTGGCTCCCTGTGCGTCTTACCAGGGGTATCTGTGGGTTCCTTTTCCATGGCCGGTGACCAGAGGCGTCACCCAAGCACTCTGGACTAGAGGATCTCCGAAGTGATTCATTGGTCCTTGGGCTCTCTCCACTTTCCTGGAAAAACCTGGTCAACGGTCATTGAAGCTGCTTAGAATCCCTGGATCGCAGAGACATCAGAGATGCCTGATTCCCAGCTCTTCTTCCTCCTCATCCTTTCCTCCCATTAGTTCCCACAGGTAGCCTACCCTGTGTCTCTTCATTTGTAAGCCAGTGGCATGGACAAAAGCAGACTTGAGCATTGGTCTTGGATAAAATTCCAGCAATGCTGCTATTTAACCAATTGACACTTTGTTTCCTATACTTATGTGACCTCAGTTTCCTGAAAAGTGCACTTAATGATACCGCCACAGGGTTATAATTGACAACGCAGCTTAAGTTCTGTTTTAGGTCTGGCACATTGGAGCAGTTTAGCAGTTACTGTATTGCTGTTCTTACTTGCATACAGAAAGACAAATTGCATTGGGGCCTTTTCTTTTGCTGCAAACTGTTAAACTATCTCATTCCATCATTCAAAACCTATATTGTGCATCTAATATATGTTTGGCACTTGGCTTGGGTCCTGGGGATACAAAATTGCATCAAATTTAGCCTATGCCCTCTTGTCTGGGGTGAAATGAAGGCAGGCAGGCAATTAACTGGATTATTACAAAGCAAAAAGAACTGAAATAAAGGCTCTAGGAGCCCAGAGTAGCACCCTGACTTCAATCTAGAGTGTTTGTCTGTCTTGTTTCCCTTTGAACTCAAACAAGCTCCTCTCTGATAATAATTGCTTATATAGTATATTGAGAAATTAAATGTTGTACTGAGGAAAAGTTAACTGGGAGACATTGCATTTCAGCAAACTTCAGCTGTCAGGGTTTATGAAGCGTCCTCTGGTCTGTTGGTCTAGGTTCTTCACAATAGCAACCATGTGACCAGCAGCTCCTGCCAGATGCTTCTCTATTTTAAATTATAGTAATTCTTTAATTTTTTCCCTTTTCAGTGTACTCCTTATTGTCTAACTGTAATAGAATTCAGAGAGGTCATATTTATGATAAAAGTTAGCACAGGGCTGTAGAGCCCTTCCTAACTGCATAAAGAAAAATACTTGTAATTAAAAGCAGTAGGCTTGGGCGAGAGCGTTGGCTCAGCTGTTACTGCGCTTATCTGGCAAGCGCAAGGGTGCGAGTTCAAACCCCAGTACCAAGTATACAACAAAGTGTCCAAGGAATGAAAGTCACATGAAAAACTAAGTAAAAATTGCTGCTTTCTCTCTCTCTCTCTCTGTCCCCTCTTTAAAAAAAAAAAAGACTATAGAATATTGGCTTAACTTTAAAAAGAGAGATAGAGGGGGACAGTGAGAGAGAGAGAGAGAGAAAAGAGAGAATCAATTTTATTTAGTTTTTCATGTGAGTTTCGTTGCCCCAATACTTTGTTGTGTACCTGGTGCTGGGGTTTGAACTCTCATCCTCATGCTTGCCAGGCAAGCGCTGTAACTGCTGAGCCACCACTCTAGTCCCACTATCCTGCTCTTAAAAAAAAAAAAAAAAGCAGTGGGCATGTTTGCCAGTGCAGACTCAAGATAACCTTCCCTCCTGTCTGGAAATTCAGGATTCATTATTGCTTGGAAAATAACCCTAGGAGAAATTGCATCAGTAGAAGAGAATCTGTCACTTTTGCAATTTCCTAAGTACCAATTTCTTAAGACTTGTGGAATACTTGGTTTAAACACAAGTCTCTCTTTCTCTCTCTTTACAATAGTGTTGGGTTATTATTGACATATAGTAGCAGGGCATGTTTAAGTTTTATAGTTTTGAAGTTTGACATGTTCACCTGTGAACCCATTGATACATTCAACATTATGAATCTATACATCATTCCCCCAAGGTTCCTTATGCATTGCCGTTGCTAATCCCTCCCTCCTGACCCTGTTCTTCCCAGGTATTAATTTGCTTTCTGTTATTAGAGATTAGGTTGTATTTTCCAAAATTCATGTAAATGGAATCAAACAGTATTTATTCTCTTTCTGTCTTTTTCTTTTCTGGGTTTGGGTTTGTTTGCTTGTTCACTTGTTTGTTTTTGATGCAGCATAATCATTTCAAGATTTGGCCGTGTTTTCATGTGTTCATTCCTTTATATTGCTGAGAAGTAAGCACATAGCATAATTTGCTTATCCATTCATCCATTTGGGATATTTGTGGTTTTCTAGTTTTGGGCTATTATACACAAAGCTGCCGTAAACACTTACACACAAGTTTTTGTTGTACGTATCCGTGAATGTCCTTATAAGTGATTATATATGTATAAGTGATTATATATATATATGTATATATTTAATAATTAGAAAGTCTGGGCAGTAGTTCCAACATTTCCTTTGTCAATCCGGACATCCTTTGGAGGGTCACATCCCTCCACCTTTAATATCCCCAGTCTTTGCTGTGCTGTGATTTTGAGCCATCACACTGTCAGAAACAGCATGAGCTTTATTGATGGTTATATAGTCTCACGAGAAAGAGGACCTGGCTTCTTCCTCTGTTTCTCTGGAAGGCTTTCTTTTCTTTCAGTTCACCTTTTTCTCCTTGAATGACAAATTTGAATTCTGACATAAAATTTGGGGGCAAGAACAGAAGTGAGTAAATAATGGGACACAAGAGCTAATATCAATCAAACTTAAAAATGTTTAAATCACAGAGGGGGAAAGGTGGGAAATAAATCAGCTCCAGAATTTCATGATACTTCCTTTTCCTCATCCTGTCTGCTTCTAAGTTCTGCCTCTTTCTATTTCTCTGGGAACAATTTGTTTAACTTTGTGATGTGGAGGCAAGTGACTGCTAAGTTCCAAAGATCACATGTTATCTGGGGGTGACAGGTCAGGAGGTTTTTTTTTTTAGTAAAAAAGAATTCCTCATTTTCCTCTTCCAGAAATGGCTGGAGTCATTGTCTTCCGCCTTTTACTTGCCCTCAACCCGGCTCAGAATTTTCTATGTGGACATTAATCTACCAGCACATTTTTGTGTAGTAAAATTTGAACAAATAACAATTAATTTTTCTGTACAGAGTGAAAATGCAACTCTTTGGGTTGGTGGTCTGTTTTGTCCTTGGGATCCTTCATTCCAAGGAGTCCAGAGGGAAGGTGGCAGCTGTGGATCCTGAAGCATACATGAATGTGGTAAGTTTCTCAAAGTCACATGGTTTTTATTTTTCCTTTAGTACCAGGAATTGAACCCAGGGGTGCTTAACCACTGAGCCACATCCCCAGCCCTTTTGTTTTGTTTTAATATTTTATTTTGAAACAGTGTCTTGCTGTTGCTCAGGGCCTTACCAAGTTGCTGAGGCTGGCTTAGAACTTGTGATCCTCCTGCCTCAGCCTCCCGAGTGGCTGGGATTACAGGTGTGTGCTACTGCTATCGTGTCTGGTGAAGTCACATACTTTAAAAATGTAATTTATGGCAAATGTTGTTTCCTTAAATCCAGTTGTATGGGCTACATGAGGCCACAACTCTAATCTCTTTATAACTCATTATGTTTTTGTCTTTGTCTGAATCTCAGATTGTTTGCTAGACTTTTCCCACTAGGTGATGTATATGTAATGTATTTCATTTAACTGTTGGAAACTATATACTTTTTGAGATAAATGATGATGTTTATGAACTCATTTCACTTCTAAGACCCACAGAACTTGTTGCAAGAACATTATTTCTGAGTGCTGTTTTTAGAACATATTGAAAAAATACATGGTTAAGAATGTTCAGGGAATATCCTTCAATATAACAAAGTATCTGAAAAAGTTTCATTAAAAGAAATAAGAAAAAAAACCCTAGATTAATTAAAGCATTTCAAAATCATTTGTCTTAAGAAAATACTCAAATCTGCAAATGCCTCTTTTTGGCATAAAATATTGTAAAGGAAGTAGCAGCTTTAAAATAGAAAATGCAGTGAGCCAACTGAAGAATCAGGTAATCTTGGAGACTGAGAAAATTCACAGTGAGCAAGAGAGTATGACTCTCTTATGATAGGGTCTTAGGGTGAAGTTTTATTTCTGGTCCCCAAACTTTTCTGTTACTTATCCCCCCTCTTTTTTTCTTTCAAGAGAGAGAGAGAAAGAGACAGTTAATTTTATTTTTTCATCTGGTTTTTGTTTTTCTGACATTTAGTTGTGTATGTGGTGCTGGAAGATCAAACCCAAGTACTTGCACATTCCAGGCAAGCGTCTACTACTGAGTCACCTCTCCAGTCCCTATATCCCTTTCTTTTAACAGATTTCATCCTGTAAGAATAATAAAATTAAATCCTTCCAATCCTTCCAGGTATTTATGATACAAAGGATAATAAGCACTTATTATTACTTTAAATCTGGTTAATTCGTCCATGTCCCACTAAGCAACTGTGTGTCCTGTGGATCTTTCCTTAGGGTGAAGCAAATTTGATAATGATTCCTTGTTTATTCATCTTTTTTCAACTGCACTTTGCTTGGTACTGAGGATTTACCACTGAGCCACCTTCCCAACCCTTTTAATTTTTTATTTTGAGATAGGGTCTTGCTAAGTTGTTTAGGCTGGCCTTGAATTTGCAATCCCCTTGCCTCTACCTCCTGAGTCCTTGGGATTACAGGTATGCACCACCACACCTGGCAGTATCAGACCTTTTAAAATAAGGAAGATGTTAACTGGCGTAATTTAGAAAAAAAAAAGAAATTAGGTTTTATTTGTACCTAGTTAGACAGATGGAAACAGTGAAGCCCAAAGCTATGGTAAAATTAGACATGCTTGGTGTAGAACATGCTAGAACAATGAAACTGAAGTTGGACCCAATTCCATGAGAATTTACTCTCATTATGGGATGTTGGTGTTTGGATTGAACAGACTCATATGGCGGTAACCATTGATATTCTTAAACAAAGCCTGGAATATGTTATTGATGTTTTATCTTCTCCTTTGCCTGTTAATGTGGAAACTTGCTTCAGATTCTGTCCATAGACTGCTCATTGTCCTTTCTCTCCCCAGACTGAAATCATCTCTCACTGGGGGTTCCCTGCTGAGGAACACCTAGTTGAGACAGAAGATGGATTTATTCTGTGCCTTAACAGAATCCCTCATGGAAGGGAGAGTCATTCTGACAAAGGTATGGGTGTTTTCAGCAATGATATAGAAGAGTTCTTTTTTTTTTTTTTAAACAAGATTTTATTTTTCATTACAGAAGAGCTCTTAAAAGTATTTGCATTTTTTAATTTGGCTGGTTTTAATGTCAGTAACCAAATTCAGATTTAACTTGAAACCATTGAAATGGAATTAGTTTTAGGCCAAAGTACTAAATGTATCATATTTATTCAAGGCATAGAAAAATGCTTTTAAAGACGCAAGAATGGGCTGGAGAGGTGGCTAGAGTTCTTGCCTGATATGCATGAGGACCCGGGCTCGATCCCCAGCATCACGTACACAGCAAAGTATCCGAAAACCAAAAAGCAGATAAAAAAATAAAGTTGATTCTTCCTTCCTGTATCTCTCTCTTAAAAATGAAATAACTCAACTCATTTCATATTTTGCCTAAAGATTAAGGGAGGATATGCTGAAATATCTCCTTTCTTTGTTTTGTAAGGAAACATCTTATTTAATGAAATGTTTTGCGTATTCAGTGAATTGTATTCACACAGTCCAAAAATTAAAGAGAATAAAAAGACACACAGGGAAACACCTCCCATTCCTCACTCCAAAAGTCTCTTTAGAAATAAACACAAATATGGATTCTTACTTTTCTCTAGCCTCCTTTTAAATTCAAAAGGGATCATATAATGCTCCTTGTTTTGTTCTTTGAATTTTTTTGCCTGGTATCTTGGGGGTCTTTCCATAAAAATATGCAGAACATTTAGTCCACAGATATACAATGTTCACTATGTAGCTATATCGTGACTTATTTAGCAAGCATCCTATTGAGGAATATTTGTGCTACTTTCAGTTTACTTTTAACATTATTATTGTTCTAAAAACAAACAACAAAAAAGAAATAAACTCTTTGTGTGTGCAAGTTTATTTATAAGGCACATTTCCACAAATACAACTTTTGGGTCAGAGAATATATGAATTTGTATTTTTGATAGATATTGTTAAATTACTTTCCACATGTGCATGTACTGACAACTACTCTAGGAATATATGAAAGTACTTATAGCTTTGGCTTTAAAAATATGTGTGTGTTGGGCTGGAGTAGTGGCTCGGCGGTAACAGCACTTGCCTGGCACGTGCGAGGATGCGGTTCGAACCTCAGCACCATGTACACAACTAAGTGTTGGAGCAACGAAAGCCACATGAAAAACTAAGTAAAATTGATTCTCTCTCACTCTCACTGTCCCTCTCTCTTTAAAAACAAAGTGTGTGTGTGTGTGTGTGTGTGTGTGTGTGTGTGCATATATTTTTTTATTTCTCATTTTATGAGGCAAGCAAATCTTTGGTTTCTGATGCAAGGGAAGGGATTTCTAGATAGACTACTTGAAATTGTTGAACAGATATTGAATGATTTTCATTCAATCATCTCTCCATACATAGCCTATTCTTTAATGTTTTCTGTTTCTAGAAGCTCTCATTGGAAAGTGAAGGTTTAGATTAAGGTAACTAGGTAATTTTCTCTTCAATGAAAATTTTATACAGGCAGAAGTGCACAGAAGTGCACTCTTTACCCCAGTTCTTTCCCAAATTGTTATTTAAAGTAAACTTAAAAACTTTTTGTGTTAATGTGAACTTTGTATTATTATCTGCTTTGTTTATTTTATTTTATTTTTTTTGTTTCTCTGGCATTTCGTTGCATATGTGGTTCTGGGTTCGAACTGGGATTCCTGCGCATACCAAGCAAGTGCTTTAGTTGCTGAGCCACCGCTCCAGCCCCTGCTTTCTTTATTCATAATCTAATCTTATGTACCTATTTCTTCCTTCCATAAATTCTAGCTAGAATAAGATAGCTAATAATGTTTCAGTGACTCTGAATAAACTTTTTTTTTAAGAGAGGAGAGTGAGAGAGAGAGAGAGAAAGAGAGAATCAATTTTATTTATTTATTTATTTATTTTTTCATCTGGCTTTTGTTTCTCTGACACCTAGCTGTACACGTGGTGCTGGGTTGTGAACCCGTGTTCTTGTGCATGCCATGCAAGTGCTCCAACCGATGAACCACTGTTCCAGCCCACTATGAAAAAGCTTAATGTTGTTTTTGAAATTTAATTTCTTACTCGTAAAATTTCTCAATGTTTGCTGCTACACGCCATTAAGCTTCCCTTTTATAAATCTGGTCAAGAGCGAGTGATGGCGTGAGGGTTTCTTGTTTTTCCTCTGCTCAAAACATCTTATTCCAGAGTGAACATATGATCTTGGTTTTGGTTTCCATCCCCTTTTTTACCTTTAAAGAACAATCCCTCTATACTTATTTCACATCCCATATAAAGAAAAATATGTATTGATTTTTTTCTCTTAAAATTAATTGATGAACGTAACATGAGTCGGTGTTAAAAGGTGTAGAAACTTCAGTTAAAGCATGCTGAGAGAATGTATTTCCTTGTGTTTTTCTATATGTTTACCTCCAGGCATTTCTTCCCATACATGCAGGACTCTGTGCCTGAGGTATGTGTATCACACTTTGCAGGTGAAATTGCAATGCCCAGGAACATGACCAAAGTACACATGAGTCTTGATAGGAAGGAAGGAAGGAAGAAGTGTCAGGCGATCTTAGTGTCAGAGCTGGGTCTGCCCCTGAGTGCTCATGGGCTTTCGCCAAAGTGGGTCTGGGTTTCTTCATCTGTAACAGCAATTGACTGACTGGGATGATCTCAAAGTTCCTGTTTAATTGTTATCACCCTCTGATTCTCTGAGTTACATTCTTTATTCTTTTTTTGCGGGGGCAGGGGTGTTGGTGGATGGGGAAGTAGTTACTTTGGGTCTTTAGAATGGGCACTAGAATGATAGTGCTCTAAGCTAAGTCCAGCTGTAACATTAGATTCCCATCTGCTTTCTCCGTTCTGATGAAGTCCCCCACCCCCAGCAGGGGAACACTGACATACCTGCTATGAGCTAACTTCAGAGGGAACTCTTCAAGGAAATCCTTGATGAAGGACTCAGTTCTCTAAGGGAATGTAATATTCCTAAGAACTGCTTAGATGCTTTTCTGGTAGTTTGCTTTCCACCACCCAAGACAAAGCATGAGGCAAGGCTCTTATTGTCTTTCTTGTGTATGCAAGAGCAATGTTTTCAGTGCTGTTACTTGGGCTTGTTGAAAACCAAAGAGCCTGGGGGTAGGAGGGGGGTGTGGTTGTGCACACCTGTAATCCCAGCAGCTAGGGAGGCTGAGGCAGGAGGATCTGGAGGATTACAAATTCAAAACTAGCCTCAGCAACTTAAAGAGGCCCTAAGCAACTTAGTGAGACCCTGTCTCAAAATAAAACAAAAAAGCTGTGGATGTGGCTCGGTGATTACGCACCCTGGAGTTCAATCCCAGGTTCCAAACAACAAACAAGGAGAATACATACGTTCTATACCCAAAATAGAACTCATTATCTTCTCTTGCGTGCCACTTCTCCGACTTCCTGTTAAGAGTACCTTCATTCTTTTAGGGACTGGAAACTGCAGAATCATTCTTGATGCCCATCCTCAAGGAGTTACCAGGTCCTCTTTAGGCCATCCATGCTATATATCCCTTCAGTTTGTTGCTTTCTTGCTTTCCCTGACCATACCTTATCTTAAGTTCTTGATACCATTTAACTGGGCTCCGAAGCTGAGAAAGGTCCAAGTGACTTCCATTTTTAAGGCTCCCCATATATTAAAGCAAAGAAATCATTTCAAAATGGGACTATAGAAATTTAGTGTCCTTGTGATTTAGGAAATAAATGCTTTTAATGCATGCAGAATAATGCGATACATCTGTACTATTTACAAGTAATTACAAGATTTGCTAAACCATTATTCATTTATTAGGATCCCATTCCATGGGGAACATGCATTTACAGCTAAATGGTGAGCTTTTTTCAATCCTATTGCAGTAGGCTCCTCTGGCAGGTGCATAGGCTCACTTGGAGGTCATTGCAGGTTTTGCATGAACACAGGGCTGGGCCCACTGGCCCCTCTGCCCTTGTTCTCTATTAAGTTCTGCTAACTGCTCTCCACAACGCCATCCTCCCTGTTCTCATCTATCCTATCATCTTGCAGGATGAAGTTGCTTCAAGTCCACCTATAATTATGTGATTTTTGTTAGGCAACAGTCTTCAGGGGTCTTTCTTAATATTCTGTCCTGTCATCAGCACCTTTCACCTCCATCCTGTGCGGTAGTGGCCCTTGGCCACTTGCAGTGTTTGTGTGCTGTTTTGCCCTATTAAGCAACCTACTCATCAAGTGTTGAGCTTCTCTTGCTATTTGCTAATTTCTTAAAGGAACTGAAATTCACAAATTAATCATTTATGGGGAAGTGGTTCTATTTTCCATCCACTCAGCCTATTTCAGAAAGTCATAGTACTAAAAGAATCTCAGGTTCTGGGTTGGGCTTTCTGATTTAGAGAGCTTTTAGTTTTAACACACTCCCCTAGTGGATTCCAAGGCATCTAGACCCTTGTAGACCACTAACCTTGCTTTGCAGACTGAAACAGCCAGGTTCAAAAAAGAAAAGAAATTTGCCACAGGTCAGAGGGAAATCTGCCTTTAACTCTGACTACAGATTCAGTATTGAGCAAATGGATTCCATAATAGTCATAATATGTATTTTACTTGGCTAAAACAAGTAAATGCTCATTGAATATTCATCCAGGGCAGAATATTAAGGAAGGTGTATATCTTCATTCATTAGACACTTGCCTTGATTATTTTTAATTGCAGCATTATAAATAAAAAGATATAAAATAGCAAAAATGACAAGGCAGATTTTTTCATTACCTAACTGGGAAATCAGCCAATCAAAGAAAACATTAGAATGGCTTTCTTTCTGTCTCCAAGAAGTTATGCATGTAATGGGTGAACTGGCATCTGGGCTGGAATAACTATGCAACATGCAGGAACAGGCCTCCCAGCTGGGCCTCCTCAGACTCCCCAGGGGTTATCCATTGAGGTTTTCTGAGTCATCTTTGAAAATTTGCAACATGACTCCTGAGTTAAGTCTTTGGAAAGGAAATCACTCTTTGTTTTTCTTTGCTTGTTTATTTTAGGATTCTAACTGGTTTCTGGAGTTTTTTCCTTCCTTATAGAAACTCTTCCCTTCTAAAGAGGCCATTTTTTTTAAAAAAATAAAAAACAGTGCTCTAACAAGCTACAGGTAGGCATTGATAATTTGACATGTAACTGTGTGCTCCCAGGCACACTGAGCAGATGTGAGTTCATTAATCAATTCCTGAGCTTGTTAACTGGGGCTGAACTCATGCCCAGGCTCTCCAGGGACTCTGATGGTGTGTTGGTAGGGGTGTGCATTCAGATCCCTTGCCTAATAGGGTTGCATACCTCTGTGTCAACCGCGCTGTTTGTCTCAAATGCCCCGGCTGGGGCTAGAGCAAAGGGTCAGGGTAGAAAGGAAGAGCATGCTCTCCTCCCGCCTCCAGCCCTCCTTCTCTTCCTTCTGGCCAACTGCTGGATGTCACATGTCATGGAGATTTCCCCAGCTGCTCAAACCAGGTCAGGCCCTGGGGCTACATGTTCTGAGTTCTCTGTTTCCTTTGCACCAGCTAAGACAATAAACAATAACTTAGGTAGGCGATAGATAACGTGAGCAATAACCTGTGTGACCTTTGTCTTCCCCACTAGATTATGAGCTCTGTGGATGCTGAAGTCTTTTCTGATTCATTTGCTTGTTAATTGATCCAACCCAAGCTCAGTCTATACATGAATCCTCCTGCAGCCTTCCTGGGACTGGGTTGAACAAAGCATCGAAGCTTCCTAGAGTCATTGCTCTAGGCCACGTTTGGGTTAAGAATTCCCTACTTCTGGGCTTTCAGGCATACCTAGACACAATTAGTGGGTTTATTGTGGTGAATAAAACTGGAAGTTATAGTGCATTGTAGTTAAGTATGAGCGTATTGAAAGTGCCAGCCTTGGGTTTAATTTTTTTCCCCTTTTTTTGGGGTGCTGGAGAGCTAACCCAGAGCCTCATGCATGCTAGGCAGTTGCTATACCTGTCCAAACAGCCTCTCTCTGGGCATTTCTGAAAATACACTTTTACCTGGGCTAGCTTGGTAGAGCAGATGAGTGGACTTTTCCGCTTTAGGTGAACCCCAGTTTGAACACAACTATGGATGGACTGATTCAATAGAGCCAAGGGAGTGTGTCAAGAACAAATATTTCCAGGCTTTCCTTCAAGGACCTGATTCCCTAAATCAGGGCCAGACTAGGTCAGAATGTATCTCTGCTTATAAACACTTGTGTGATTTTGACATGCAGCCAGTTTTGTGAAATGCTTGACTTGTTCTGAAATAGCTGGAGACAAACCCAATACTTTTATGCATTCCTTCTCTCCTCTACATCTTTAGATTTAATGAATATTTCTTTAGAGTTCTGGTTAAAAGCAAGGGTTTGCCATCAGCCAGATTTGGGTTTCAATTTTAGCGTACTAACAACTGAGTGTACTAGGGCAGGTTACTTAACCTTTCTCTCCAGGTTTAGGGTACTTCACCCCTTAAAATGGATCTAACAGCCAAAGCCATATAAAGCACAGTATCTGGCACGTAATTGGTAGCTGTTTTAACAAATACTAGTAATAGCAACAAATCATCTGGATGCAGTATGATTTCTTCTTCTGTGTGTGTTGGGGCACAGTTTCAGGAAGCCTCTAGGCCCCCAAAGCTTTTGATAACCTAAAGCCTGTCTTAGGGATGGTTGCACTGGCCCTTGGACTTTGGTCCAGAGCCTAAAACCTACTCTGCTGAGCACTAAGCTTTCCTGAATTGTCCAGTTGTATAGATCATCCCGGTGTCACAGGAAAGCAGGGAGCTGAAATTCCAAACCTCAGTTCTTGTGTTCCGATGAAAGATTTAAAGTCAGACACAAAAAGTCATCCAAGAGAATTTTATTATAAGTGAAAGAGAGGTGAAAGTAAAGTAAAAGCAGAGTAAGATTCAAGCAGAAAGCACTCTCAAGAGAGAGTGGGCCGTCTCTGAGCAGAGAACGACAAAGGAGACAATGCTGTCTCCAAATTTATTGCTGTTTTATGATTGATTTGAAAATTGGGGTGCTCCTTCAGCATCCTTCGCCAATCAGATGTTCAACTCCTCCTTCACGTCAGGCAGTGGAGTTTTTGACCTTAGTTGGTCCTCTCCAGAACTGTCATAGGGGCCATCCTATTTAGGGGGGCTTCATCTACAAGTCAATCCTATGTTAATGTGGGCATTGGGGTTAATAGTCAAAAGTTACCTCACTGCACCTGCATTATTAAGGAATACTCCTTTTGAGCTAGTAAGAGACACCTGGTGCCAGTAGTTTTTAGGTTCATCTCAGCTTTATGGGGCCTGTGGAAAGATGGTCCCATAGATCCTTTGTTCTTGAGGCATTCTCCCTCCCCTTTGTCTTTCTTTACCCTCAACTCGTGTGTACTAATGTTTTCCATAGCTTATCTGCCTTGGCAGTAGCTTAGAGCAAACTTCAAGACTAAACCTGTGGCCTTGTCAAGGATTTCACTGCTCATCGCTAGCTATTACCTAACACTGGGAGGTATAAAAGGAGGGGCAGTTCTGACTTTGCAACACTCAGTATGAAGTAGTTGAAATGTGTGTGTACTTTATGCAAAGTTCCTATTGCCATTTTACTTTAATAGAACCTGACATTGCGGAGGGAGAAGGGTCCCTTCTATGGGATGTGCATGCTCCTGCAAAAGCAGCAAGAAGCCAGGCTGACCCTCTGGGGTGGGGGAACCAGTGAGCTTTGTCTGTCAAGCTGGGGAAAGCCTTGTTTCTGGAGTAAGGCAAAGACTTAGCACCTCCTAGAGACACCTGAGGAATTTGCTTTAAAAGGTGTAATTCTGGGCCTTACTTGAGAGTCCTTAGGGGTGGACCTCAGGGAATCGAATGGTTTGTAAACTCCCCAGGGACGACTTTCTAAGTAGGCAGGTTTGGTAATCACTGGGTGGACTCCAAATAAGTGCTCATACACAAAATATTGCAAACGATTTCATAAAGGGAGTTGGGTATCCTCTAAGCTCACGTATAGGGTGTTAGAACTTAAGAATTCTAAGGGTAGATAGAAGTGAGGTTAAAAGGACTGGTGTGGAGTCCTCTACCAAACCTTGAAAATAGTCATATCCCTCCCAGTCTCACCCTTCCCAGGGTGCACGGTCATCAGTGCACGGTCATCAGTGCACGGTCAAGGCAAGCCCAGGAGCCATCCCACTTGTGTTGGAATCCTGGCTCCACCATTGCTGACCTTGAGACTGTGGCCAGCTTCCTTAGCCAATTATGCCTCAGAGTCCTTTTCTGAAAAAACAAGGATGAAAGCTAGTCCCTGACGACATTACAGTTCATGGCCACTTTAACAAATTACCACTAACAGTGTGGCTTCAAACAACACAAGCTTTTGTTCTTTTTCTCTTTGTTGTTGTTTGTTTTCAGTTGGGGATTTACCACCCTGCAACATCCCCAGCCCTTTTGGTTTTTATTTTGAGACAGGGTTTCCCTAAATTGCTGAGGTTCTTGCCAAGTTACCCAGGCTGGTCTCAAGCTTGTGATCCCCCTGCCTCAGCCTCCTGAGTAGCTGGTATTACAGGTGTGTGCTGCCACACCTGGTATTTTTTTCTCTCTCTTTACTATTCTGGAGGTCAGAAGTCTTAAAATTCGGGTGTTGATAGTGATGCAGGGTTTTTGAGATGAGGCCGGATTCCCTGCTCCCACTGGCAAATGGAGTCTGGGTTGACTACAGATTCCAGCAGCCAAAATAGCCCTCCTCTAGTGTTTGCAGTCATTCCCAGTTAAAACTGGGAATTTGGGCTGGTTGCAGGTTTCTGCAGCTGAAATAGTGTTA
Organism: Aplodontia rufa; assembly: GCA_004027875.1. NCBI lineage: Eukaryota > Metazoa > Chordata > Mammalia > Rodentia > Aplodontiidae > Aplodontia > Aplodontia rufa. Next base: position 42,927 of record PVKS010001554.1, on the reverse strand, counting down.
GCAGCTCCCCAGCTAAAAGCTGGGTGTCGCAGCTCTTGATGTGGTGGTGCAAAGCAGGCATTGAGAAATGCATCTAGATAGATCATTGGTTGAAACCTATGCAAAGCAGGCATTGAAACTTAGTACCAAAGTCATTGGTTAAAATCTATGCCAAACAGGTAGCAATTCTTTCCAAGTTCCCATCTGTGTCCACCCCCAATTTTTAGTTTTTCTGCCTCAGGGACAAAGCAGTTGCTCCCACAGGTGAGCCTCATGGTCATTTGCATATGAAGGCCCTGAGTGTGCCCTGTCAATTGCTACTCTTAGATGGGGCCCTTTGTCCTGACTACCTAGCCATTTCACTGTCTCTCCTAATCTGTCTCAGTAGGGTGCTGTTCCTTCTAGGGCCTCCAAAGGAAGATGTGTTTTCTTGCCTTTTCCAGCTTCCAGCTTGCCTACATTTTTTTTTTTTTAAAGAGAGAAGGCCAGAGAGAGAGAGAGAGAGAGAAAGAGAGAATCCTTTTTTTATTTAGTTTTTCATGTGGCTTTCGTTGCTCCGAGACTTTGTTGTACACGAGGTGCTGGGGTTTGAACTCACGTACTCTCGCATACCATTACCTGCATTCTTGGTTTCTGGACCCTTGCTCCACCTTCAAAGCCAGCAGTGTACATCTCCCAACTTCTCTGTCCTTCCAGCCCTATCTGCCTTTACTAAGAACCTTTGTGGCTACACTGGGACCTCCTGTATAATATATGGAGATCTTCCCATGTCAAGATTTTTACTCACAGGCTGGAGCGGTGGCTCAGTGGTTACGATGTTTGCCTGGCATGCACAGGTACTTGGGTTCAAACTCCAGCACAACTAAGTGTCAGAACAACGAAAGCCATGTGAAAAACTCAATAAAAATTGATTCTCTCTGTGTGTCTCTCTGTCTCACTTTCCTTCTCTCTTTAAAAAAAAAAAAAGATTTTTACTCACATGTGCAAAGTCCCTTTTGCCTTGTAAGGTAATGTATTCTCACGTTCTGGGAATTGGGGTGTGGCCATCTTGATGGCTTCTTGTAGGGGCCACCTACACCAACTCAGGTGTTAGGTAACTTAGCTGAGATGATGCATGTAAAGTGCTTGGCACAGTACCTAACCCACATTCAACCCTTGCTCTCATTTTTATATCACCACTTCATTTTATCTTTTCTCACAGTGCTTGTGCTTTCATAATATTTTGCTACATTTATGTATTTATTATTATCATGGATTATTATTTATTGAGCTTTTCCATGGATGCCCATAATTCATAGAATTTGAGTAAATCCTACAGAGATTCATAGTTTGTGAGAAGTAAGGGCTGTTTCATGCTAACACCCTCAACTTTGGCCTCTTTACTCCTGGCTCTTGGGGCAGGCTGGTTTTTTTTTTGTTTGTTTGCTTCTTTTGGTTGGGGGGCGGGTACCGGGATCGAACCCAGGGGAGCTTAACCACTGAGCCACATCCCCAGCCCATTTTTATATTTAATTTGAGACACAGTCTTGCTGAGTTGCTCAGAGCCTTGCTAAGTTGCTGAGGCTCCTCTGGAACTTGTGGTCCTCCTGCCTCAGCGTCCTGAGTTGCTGGGATTATAGGCATGCACCACCATGCCTGGCTAGGGATGTTTTTTCACAAATATTTTAGAGTGCACTGGAGTCCCATCAGGACTCAGTGGCCTGGCTGAGAAGGTCAGTGCCTTGGAGGGAGAGGGAACCTCTCTACTCACTGGGCCATCTTCCTCCTTCCTCCACATTCAGTTTCAGAGCCTGAGTAGCTCCTGCTCACTTCCACCCATGGCACAGCCTGGGCAGGTGGGCAGCATTGTAGTGAGCCACCACTGGGCTGCTTCTCTTAGCCATCTTGGTGCTGCTTAGATGCCCATTATGAAGTCACTTGCCCCAGCCCTCCTAGAGCTAGCTACACTTTGATGATGAGTGAATTTTGGTGTTTATTATTGTCACTTACATAGCAGCTTATAATTTCAAACTTTTTATGTCTCTTTTTCTTATTTCCTAAGCTGCATTTGGATTTTCCTTGTTGAAGGCAGGGAACCTGCCCATAAGATTCTCCATCCAAATTGTATTGCTGATTTGTGTGCATCTAGGGATATGTGACAACTAATCCGGTCATTATATACAACTATAATTCACTAATAAAAATTTTTAAAAGGGCTGGAGGGGTGGCTTGGCAGTTATAGCATTTACCCAGCATGTGCAAGTACATGGGTTCAAATCCCAGGACCACGTACACAACTAAGTGTTGGAGCAACAGAAGCCACATGAAAAAATAAAATAAAAATTGATTCTCTCTCTTTCTGTTTCTCTTTCTGTCTCTCACTGTCCCTCTCTCTTTAAAAAAATTTTTCTTAAAAATTCTGTGTCCACACATTGTTTTGTAGGTAGAACTCTCTCAGCATACTGCATCTTGTTGATGTAGCATTGAAATGAACATTTGAAGGGAAATAAGGAAATAAAGCACTGTTCTATTTTTGCTTTCTATTGTCTTGCCACAGGAAGCATGTCACATGTGTGGCCCTGCAAGTGCAGAGGACTGTAATCTTGTGATTAGAAAATGTTAGGAATCATTTGGAATATTGGTTTTGGATTCCTACTATTTTAACTACATGAGGGAGCAGCAGGCCCTTGCTACTCAGCTCCAGGGCATGCCTTTCCTGTTGTCATGGATGTGAACAGCATCTCCTGGGGCTGACTATCAAGACCACCTTGCATCAGAGGAACTGTCACTTAAAATCAATTTATTAATTGTCAAATACAGTTGGTCTTCCATATTTGCATCTGTGGATTCAACCAACCATGGATCAAAAATATTTGGAAAAAAAATGTGTCTACACTGAACACGTACACACTTTTTTTTTTCATGAATCCCTATACAATACAGCATAACAGCAATTTACAAAGCATTTACATTGTGTTAGGTATTATAAGTTATCTAGAACTGATTTAAGATATATGGGAAGATAAGGGTTATGTGCTTACTTTGCACTATTATAAATAACAGACTTGAACATTCATAGGTTTTGGTATCTGCCTGAGGCGTCCTGGATCCATCACGCTGTGGATACCAAGGAGTTACTACATAAGTTAGGACATGAGCAGAAGTAAAAATTTGTCAATTCACTTTCAGTCTCGTCATCCTGACAAATCATTCTTCTCGTTTTTCCTTGATATTTTAAGTTCCTTCTCATGGCACACATCCTTTTTGCATAGCTATAGTTAAGTCTGTAATTCTATGTCTTATCTTTTCTTCTTTTAATGTGTATTATAAGCTTTCATAGTCCCTATCATTGCTGATGTTTTAATTAATGCACCAAGTGGTTTGCAATTAATTATTTGACCACTTGACAATTAACTTATTTGCAGTATTTCACTATTATGAAAGACGGGCAGAAGACAAAGAGAGGTCTTATTTGTTCACTTTGACCTTTGTGTCAGTGACTCTATTTCATACTTAATGATCTCATTTATTCCTGTTAATTATTTATGGCACTTAAACTGGTTAAGCCGCTGATGTAGTTTGAACTCTTCTTGTGTGTCAGATTATTTGCTAAGAACTACTCATCTAATATCTACATCTCATTACTCCCTGCAAGGTATCGTTTCCAGTTGCAGGGATAATATAAGTTTCAAGGAAGGTTTAAATACCTTTACTAATGACCACATTAGAACTTGGACAGATTTGAACCCAGGTTTGTTTGACTCTAAAATTCACCGTCAACTGTATGAGGGCGGTGTTTCCCTACTGTTTTGTTCTCTGCTGTGTCCCAGTGCCGGGAAGGATTCCTGGCATGTGGTTGGTGCTGCATTAAAGTCTGTATGATGAGTGATTGAATGGCCTCAATACTAAACGCAGTTCGAGGTCAAGTTTCTTCGGCTCCCAAGTCTTTACTTTTCTCTGCTATCTCCCTGTCTCAGCTACCAGTGAGTAGAAAATAAATTCACATATTTGCAAATTGATATGCCTGTGATCTTTTTTCTATTTAACTCTTTTATTCATTCAACTTTGAAGAATTTTTTGTATTAGATTTTTATAGTTTTAGATTCATGGCAAAATTAAGCAGTAGAATTGAGTAAAGTTTACTTCCAAATTTTGGCAATTATGAATAAAACTGTTATAAACATCAATATACAGAGACTTCCCATGCCTCCTGCCCCTTTACGAACATCCCCCAATTGCATATTGGTTACGGTTGATGAACCTACATTGGCACATTGTTGTCACCCAAAGACCATGGTTTACGTTACAGTGCACTCTTGGAGTTGTACATTCCATGGGTTTGGAGAAATGTATAATGACATATATGTACTACCACAGTTTCATCCAGAGTTTTGCTGTTCCCGAAATCCCATTTGCTCTGCCTATTCATCCCTGGCCTCCCTCAACCCTTGGCAACTAATCTACTTACTGTCTCTATAGTTTTACCTTTTCCAGAACATCATGTAGAATGCAACCTTTTCAGATGGCTTTTTCATTTAGTAATAAGCATTTAAGCCTTTTCTTGGCTTGTTAGTTCATTTCCTTTTAGGGCTGGATAATGCTCCATTGTCTGTAAACACCACAGTTTATTTACCCATCCACTTACTGAAGGACATCTTGGTTATTTCTAAATTGTAGCAACTATGAATAAATCTACTATAAACATTCATGTGCATGAATGTTTTTGTGTGGAAATAGGTTTACAAATCCCTTGGGTAAAATACCAAAGAGCATGATTTCAGAATTGTATGGTAAGCTATGTTTAGTTTTTGTAAGAAACTGACAAACTCATTTCCCAGGTGGTTGTACCATTTTACATTCCTACCAGCATTAATGAGAGTTCTTGTTCCTCCACATTAGGGCCAGCAATTGGTATTATCAGTGCTTTCAGATCTTGGCCATTCTATTAGGTGTACAATGGCATCTCATTGTTGCCATATGTGATTTCTTTTCTATTAGTTTATTTTGTTAGGTAGCATTGTGAGAAACATAATTACTGGAGCAAATTGTAGAAACATTTTGTATGTTCTTAAAAATGTATTAATGATGATTAAGTCAGTGCGCTTTTTTACCAGACATGCAAAAATAGTCCGTTTTGCTGCTACCTGTTTGTTTTTTAAATCCTTAATGTCACCTAGAAGTCCATTAATACCTCAGTGTATAAATTCATTTCTTTTGTTATTTGATTTGGGACATTTCAATAATTACCTGTTTAGCAAGGTTCCAGTTCGTATCTCCTAATAGATACTGTTTTTCAGGTCCCAAACCAGTAGTCTTTCTGCAGCATGGTTTGCTGGCAGATGCAACTAACTGGATCACCAACCTTCCTAACAGCAGCCTGGGCTTCATTCTTGCTGATGCTGGTTTTGACGTGTGGTTGGGGAACAGCCGGGGAAACACCTGGTCTCGGAAGCACAAGACTCTTTCACCTTCTCAGGATGAATTCTGGGCCTTCAGGTATATTTGAGTTGATTACAACTTGTCTTTTTTCCTTAGTGTTCCTATAGCAGATGCACAGGGAACTTGGCAGAAGAGGCTGCTAGATGAGTAACTCTGAAATTGTATGAGAGGGGACATTGATACGTCCTGAAGGTTTTAGACCTTGCCAGGAATTTAATAGCTAGCAGTAAAGTAAAGTATAAGTAAATAATTATGTTAAGAATTCAGTTCAGGGGCTGGAGTGGTGGCTCAGCGGTTTCAGCACTTGCCTGGCAAGCCCAAGGACCCAGGTTCAAACCCCAGCACCACGTACACAACTAAGTGTTGGAGCAACTAAGGCCATGTGAAAACTAAATAAAGTTGTTTCTCTCTTTCTCTGACTCTCTCACTGTCCCTCTTTCTTTAAAAAAAAAAAAAAGAATTCAGTTCAGTTAGGAATTCTTAAGTTCCTTTGGCATTCCTGGTGGTGTGGGAACTGCTGGGTGAAATGTCCCTTAACCTTTCTCCCTCCTCTATAAACATGCACCCCTGATGTTCACCTCTCTTCAGAAATTCTCTTACTTCTCACTCTACTAACTAGTGGCTTTTTGACATTGGGTATGTTGCATAATACCTCTGTGTCTGTTTCCTTATTTGTAAAGTGGAGATAATAAATACCTACCACATAAGGTCATTAGGGGATAAAGGAGAGGATGCCAAGGAAGAACCCACACAGGGCCTGGCATGTTGTAATACTGTGATAATGTTGGCCCAGCTATCCCCTGATGACAAACACACACATCATGCACACGCACACAGTGTGGTTCAGGGTTAGATCTTGGTGTATCGGGTCGAGAGAAGGTTGGCACTCTGGACGTCTCCAGACTTGCTTCCATTTCTAAAACTGGAGCCTCCTTAAGGACATGAAACAAGAATGAAAGCTTTGACCAAAAGGTACAAACAAGAATATGTGTATTTTCATACTATTTTGTTAGTATGTCCCCTCTCATACAATTTGTGAGCACAGCATCAATAGTGAATGGAGTAAATGGACAAATAAGTATTGCATATTAACATAACAGAATGAGAATGAATAACTAAACCTCTAGGCACCAATGTAGATAAAGCCAGGTCCGAAAGAGTAGATACTACTTAATCTCATTTATAGAAAAAGTCTAAAATGGGTGAAACAAAATTATGGTGTGAAACATTAGGATAATAGTAACCTTTAGAGGCACAATGGAGAGTTGTTCACGAGGGCTCTGTGGTCCTGATGATGTTCAGTTTCCTGAACTCTGTGCTGGTTTACCTACTGTATTCAGTTCATGATAATTCCTCAAACTCCATGCTTAGTGTTTATGTGCTTATGTATTTTATGTACTTTGTCAATGAAATAGCTCCTTTTTTGGATTATAGTTTCGATGAAATGGCAAAATATGATCTACCAGCTTCAATTAACTTCATTGTGAATAAAACTGGCCAAGAAAAAGTGTATTACGTGGGTCATTCTCAAGGCACCACAATAGGTATGTATGTAATAAACATTGGAAGTTGATATGTCTTTATTACAAAGTTTACATTAGTTCTTAGAAGTGAAATTTTTAAAAAAATGTTGATTTAAATATAAGGTTTTTTTCCTTTTAATGCCAAGCAGAAATCAGGAATAGGGCAAGGAATCTTGGTAATATTCAATGGAAATTCAGACTTTAATATAAGTCTCCAAATACAATATATTATTCTCTTAAAATCAAAAGCATTACTGCAAGTCACATCCTGTTATGTATATTCCAAGTTAAGAAATATAGGGATGTGAAAGGGTGGAAAACAGGAAGTTTCCTGATGTCAGATACTTCAAGAAGAAAACAAGAATATATGCTAACTTTTAAAGTTAATTAGAAGGCGAAGGGTATAGCTCAGTGATAGAGAAATAGCCTAGCATGTATAAGGCCCTGGGTTCAGTCCCTAATGCTGCACACATACATACCTAAATGGAATATAACTACCTACAAGGGTGACAGGTTATACTTCATTTATAAGCAGGTTTAAAAACTAAATGCATTTTTTAATTTATGCTGATTATAAAAATAATGTGATTTATTAAAAGTAAAAGAGAAAATTTTGCAAAGTCTGATAAAGATACAAATTACCCATAATTCTAACAAGTAAGTATCCCTAATAAAGGGCTAGGGTCCTATCTCATAATTTATTATGCAGATTATAAAAATAATGTGATTTATTAACAGAAAAATTTGCAAAGTCTGATAAGGATACAAATTACCCATAATTCTAACAAGTAAGTTTCTTTAATAAGGGCCTAGGGTCCTATCCCATAATTTATTTAGTTGTCCCTTTCAGTGTGCACTGTGACTAACACCTTTGTATTCACATCACATGATCTCCTTAGGATACACTCCTGGAAGGAGAATTACTATTTGACAGGTATGGATAGTTTACATGTCATTGTATATAGTTAAATCATCTCATTCTCAGAAAAATGGAGCTGCATATTCTTTGTTTCTATTACTTCTTTCATGACTAGCCTACTTGTATCCTGTGCCCTGATATTTTCTAAAGTGACATGTGAGACCAAGTGGCAAGAAGTGACCTGAGACAAGGCTAAAGATATCTTGAAACTAGGGAACTCTAATGTGTGTGCTCCTTTTGAGTCATTCTCGGTGTCTTTGAGTGTGGCTGTGAATTGGGGATGGAAGGAGTGGTGGGGATTGGAAGTGGTGGGTGGGACTGTAGAAATCCAGTCTTCCGGTTCATGTGTTTAAAGCAAGAGGGAAGATTGTCTGTTTTCCCAACCTGCATATTTAGGTGGAGACTTGAAACAAAACATAAATGCTTGATTTACTAGTTTAATCATATTCCTCTGAGGGCTGCTTTCTTGTTTTGCCTCCTGAGGGCAGCCTTGCATGCATGGTTCTCAGGCTGTCCGTGGAGGGCATTGCCAACAACCCTTGTTGCCTTTTCTGAGAAGAAAGTCCCAGAAGATGAACTTTCTAACTTCCTTCTGTTCCCACAGGTTTTGCAGCATTTTCGCAGATCCCTGAACTGGCCAAAAGGATTAATGTGTTTTTTGCATTGGGTCCTGTGATTTCAGTTAATTTCTGTGAGAGTCCTATAGCGGCATTAGGAAAATTGCCATATCGTCTCCTTGAGGTAATTGGGTCCCCCACCGCCCTCCCGCCCCAATTTCCTCTTCAGAGCTGAAGAAATTTGCCAGGGGAGGAGGAATCTGTCATCCTCCTCCGGGTTTGTTACTAGTGGAGCAGTGGGTTTTTTCCCTGTCCCCTCATCCCTACTGCCCAGGGAGGCATATTAGTAACTCTGCTGCAGCCATGTGTACTCATGGTTAGTATAAGTATGAAGAAAGTCTGCAATAAAACAGTTTAAACATTGGTAGAATTGCACTTTATTCCACAAGCTGAACCTGTGCACAGCCACAGGCGGGAGATGGGAGACAGGGGATGTGCTGTCCCCCTGTGCCCATCTCTAGCCACACTGAGGGTAATTTAACAACACCAGTTTAGTGTATTTTATAATATGACCCCTAGACAGAAGCCAATGATTGCCTTGGGACTCAGACCTAAAGCTGTGCACCCCCAAGCTCCATTTGAGGAGGAATGGCTTTCATGAGAAGGAATTTTAAGACTACTGAGGCCAAATGGTCCATCATTCATGTGTTTTATATATATCATATGTACTAAACAATTAAATACATTTAAACACACACATGCACATGCATGAAGTCTTGTACAGAAATATATAAGTCAGGCACCATACAATGCCTTTTTTTCAATAGGGTATCACATATTTGACAATGGTCCTGTAAGATTATAATAGAATTAAAAAATTCCTGTTGACTGTTGATGTCTTGGCTTGATGCATTACTCACACGTTTGTGGTTGTGCTAGTATAAATAAACATAATGTGATGCCAATCATATAAAATTATAGTAGTCTGATTATAATGTTGTTTATAGCAATACAAGTATAGCAATACAGTTATAACACTTGATAATGTTAATAAATGACTCACTGATTTGCATATTTACCATACTCTCCTTTTTATCATTATTTTAGAGTATATTCCTTCTACTTATAAAAAATGTTTACTATAAATAATATGCCATACTATGCTGGTGGTGGCCTCATATATCAGGTGGTCCCTGTGTCTCTTGATTGCATCAAGAGGCCACATCAAGTAATTGACCTGAATGTACTGTCTGGGTTTATGTAAGTACACTCTTTGACATTTATACAGTGACAAAACTGACGGATGGCACAGTTGTCTGAAATATTCCTGTTGTTAAATGACATATGAATATACTTAAAATGTGTCACAATGGAGCTCACAAGCCATAAAAAAAGACTTTCACAGGGAACACAGACTGTATTCTGATCTCAAAACCTAGCACTCAAGTAAGATGGGATCACTGCACCATGACCATGCTGATAAGATGCAGCCCCCTCTGAACAAGTATGTTTCTAAGGCCTTGGGTAATAGAAACATTGATTATTGTTAAAAACAGTTCAGAAGTTATAAATAAAGAACTCCTCAATTACTATGCTATCTCCATGTGCCTTTGTCAGAATTAAGTACGATACTCTTTGGGGCCTCTTTCCTATAGACGTTGTAGGGATTTGCACATATAAGAGATGTACCAAGAGCAATACATTGCTTTGTTCAGCACATGGTATTTTTCACCCTTGGAGAGCTCTCATGTTAAGGATTATAAGGAGCTATTTACTTTGCTGGACTCCTGGATAGATATTGAAATTGCAGTAATTTGCTATTGCTGAATCTTTTTGCCCTTTTTGGGGAATATCCATAGAGTGGATATGGAGAAATGAAATTGCTTCATAGGAATATATGTTTTAATTTAATTCAGTCTTTGGAGATTATGATTTAGTAACTGTAAAAATACAAACTCTCATTCCCCTTTCTAACCCCTATCTCACCTTGGAGATGGTGATTTGTAAAAATCTAATGCAGGGCTCAGGGCTCAGTGTTTTTATAACCACCTTCTGTGATTCTTGATGTAAGCTAAATGGTCTGCTATTTGGGAACCACCGTTTTAGACTATACTGCTTTATATTAGACAGAGAGAGTAAAAAGTGAATGAATATATGTTCATAAAACCTTTGAATTATCTGTCCTGAAAAATACATGTTGCTTCCACAAAAGCAGAGTAATCCTTTTTCAAATATGAAGAGATAAATTATAAGGATATCAAAATTGATATGAGCAAGTCTATGAATACATGAGTCATTTTTTCTTTATCTGCATGTACTTCCCTGCATGGATATCATTTTCAGTCTGTCACAGTAGTACCAAAGTACAAGGAAAATTTCCCGTCCTTTGTCAGTCAAAAAGAAAGCTGAATTTGCGCGAGTTAGGTCAGTGATGAATCATCCTGTTAACCTGTGTTTAGTAGGGAGCTTTGAAAATATGTACAATTGTTGCATGTGACCATTATGTAGCCATAAAGCCAGGAGTTTAAATAATGATGGCTGTTCATGTCATGTGAGTATGAAAGGAAGTGTCTACATATGGTATTTACCTCTGGTTCTCCCCAGCTAATTCCAATATGGTTAGTCTGGAGGAGGGGGGCATTCATAAAGACCTGATACCTATGCTTAGATTGACTAGTTATCTCATAGAAGACTGACTTGACAGGTCACACGCTATATATGGGTGACCAAATTTGCTAGAAGTGTTGAATATGGCCCCATCCAATGTTATAAATTTAAATTAGTGAGATATTCACATAGAAATCTTGATAACTGATTTTAAAAAAAGGATGAAGAAAAAGCTGTTCTTCACTACCCTGTGGATTAGTGATTAGCCAGAACAAGTAGCAGTTACTTCCTAAGCTTTGTAGGTCTCCATAGTCCACATACCCTGCTCACCAACTCTCAGGCCATTTTTCATTTACACTTTTATTCACTTATATTTGCATGCTTGCCTGTACTAAGTTGCTAGGGCTGTGAGGATGAATGTGTTTCATGCCTCCCCTTGGGGTGGTTTGCTGGCCATCTTTGGCATTTCTTGGCTTGAAGGAGCATCATCCCAATTTCTTCCTCCATCCTCCATTGGGGTTTTCTCTGTGCATGTCTACCTCTGGGTCCAGACTGACCCTTTCTATAAAGACACCAATCACGTTGCATTCGGGTCTACCCTAATGACCTCATTTAAACTTGATTCCTTCTATAAAGATCCTCTCTCCAAGTAAGGTCATTCGGAGACACAGACCATTCCTACTTGTTCCTCCCTCTGGCAGACAGGTGAAAGAGTATAAGGGGACAGATTCCAGTTCAATATGAGGAAGATCTTTTTCCTGTTTCGTGTGCATGAAGATATGCCTTGAGATTCAGTGACCTTTATTTAGATAAGATGTAGACCAGAGAGTTGGCAAACTTCTTTGCAAAAGGATGGATAGTAAATATATTTAGCTTTGTGGACAATGTGCTGTTTGTTGTATACTCCACTCTGCTCTTGTATTGAGAAAGCAGCCAGGAATAATACATAAAGAGACAGTGTGGCTATGATGCAATTAAGCTTTACTTATAAAAGCAGGCAATGCTGGGGGAGGGTCTAATGGGAAGTAATTGTTTAATGGGAACAGTTTCACACTAGGAAGATGAAAAGGTTCTAGAGATGGCTAGTGCTGGCAGTTGAGTAGCGATGTGAATGTAGTTAATGCCATTGAACTGAACACTTAAAATGATTTAAATGGTAAATTTATGTTATATATATATATTACCATAATAAAAATATTTTTTAAAAAACAAGCAGTGGACTGGATTTGGCCCATATCATACTAGATAAATGCACACCCAATATTCCTTGCTGGCCAACCACAGCCTCAACTTTTTCTCAGAGGTCACCAAGGACCCGTTAGAGACAATGAAAACTATTTGAGGATGACCCTGGAATAGATGGCTCAAGCCCTTTTCCTTTGTAAAAGTTTGTTGTAAACTCATTTAATTGTCTGCCTCCATGTTTCATTTTGAGAATTTAAATACACACCTGCAACACATCTGATTTAGGCTAGGGAACTTACTGCATAGGTACCCTGGCTTCAATGTCAGCTGGTTGCCATTTTGCTCCTGAGGCCACACAAAAGGATTGCAGTGTGGGTCTGTACTTCCGAGATGGGTTGCGGAAGCGAGTACATCAGATAAAATGCTAAGATATTCTTGTGTTTATTTTTATTTTGTAGAAATTATTTGGACATAAAGAATTTCTTCCTGAGAGTGCGGTTATGAAGTGGCTGGGGACACACTTTTGCACCCATGCTGTCCTGAAAGAGCTTTGTGGAAATGTCTTTTTTCTTCTGTGTGGATTTAATGAGAAGAATTTAAATATGGTATGTTATGTCATGTTATGTGAATGTGCTTAAATGTGATAAGACTTGATTTAAACTTTCAGTAATATTTTCTGTGAGTGTGCTTATATGTGCTAGGCAATGTCAGAGGTGCAAGAATGACCTCATCAGAGCTCTGAAGGATCTTTGGTTTAAGAGATTTTAGAATCAGCTTCAACAAACGCCTGCAGTACTTACTATCTGCTGCTCTCCTCAGGCCAGCTGAATAGGGGACCTGTCAAAATTTAAGTAATAATAATTGTATAGTTATTCTAATGATTCAATTCTCTTCAAAATATTATACAGATGTTTGAATTTGGAGTATTCATCCCCTCCCCCGGCACATATTCATTCACATATACATATGTGAATATACATATTTATATGTGTGTGTGTGTGTGTGTACATATGTACATGTATATATATATTTGTTTTATAAAATGTAAACTCTTGGTCAGCAATATGCTGGTGTTTCTAATATATTTTGTAGTTTGTAATGTTGTGTTTTGAAAATAGTCTTAAAAGTTCAGGAAAGAATAGTCTAGGGAAGTTTTTTTTTTATTTTTTTAAGAAAGTGAGAGAGTGAGAGAAAGAGAGAGAAAGAAAGAATCAACTTTATTTAGTTTTTCATCTGATTTTTGTTGCTCCAACACTTAGTTGTGTATGTGATGCTGAGGTTTGAACCCCGGTCCTTGAGCATACCAGGCAAGTGCAATACTGCTGAGCCCCTCTAGGAATTTTTAAAAGTGATTTTAATTCTTGTTTTTCTGATGATTAAAGAAACATGTGAAAAATTAAAAAAAAAGATGTGATTTTTATTTAAAATCTTGGAAATTCAGAAAAGCATGAAGAAAACCCCAAAAGACCTATAATCTCAGCCTGCACAGCTCCAGACTTACCGTATTATTGTATTTCATTCGTAGGCAATCTGTGTGTGGTCGTCCATATTTTTATAGGACTTCTTTGCAGTCAAAGCATCTTTTCTGTCCTGATCTCATGTATTTGAGATTATTGGCTCTGTAGTTTTTAATGCTTCGAGGGGAAGAATATGTTCGTTATCGATGTCGCCTGAATGCTGTTTTCATTTCTTACTTCGTCCTGTCGATTTTGCAGTCAAGAGTGGATGTGTACGCGACGCACTCTCCTGCGGGAACTTCCGTGCAGAACATGCTACACTGGTTCCAGGTAAGCATTCCGGCAGTGCAGCTGGGGTCATGTAAAGTCCGTGTTGGAAAGGCTACGCATTCCTGGAAATACCTCTCCCCAAAACTTTCCCGAAGAAGAAGCATCTGCTTGCAAATCTGGTCTTTCCTGTCATTCTTTTTCTTGTCCTATATCTGCACCTCAGATTTGTGTATTTTTCCTCCTTTTCCTCTTTCCTTCTTCCTCTCTCTTCTCTTGTTTTTCATTGAGTACAAGATTTATTTTATTTTTACATTGCTTCATAGAACATGATGATAGAGCAACTTTGGAGCTAGAAACTGCAATTTCAGCATGAACCTGTGAATACAATATGCCTAGAACATCAGTGGATAAACCAGAGTTAAACCAGTCATGGATCTGAGTGGAGCCATTAGTTTTAAAGATAAAGTTTTGATTATTTTATCGTATGGGTAATACGTGTTTGTTCTAGAAAATTTAGATATTGCATTTAGACAAAAAATAAAAATTATCTTGAAATGAAAATGTATTCCCATAACCCCAGTCAGAGATAAGAAATGTGCATTTAGAGAGGTGAAATGTCTCTGCCTTCTGCTCTGTGCCTCTTGCTGCATATTATTTCAAAAAGAAGCAGTTAGAGATAGAAAAAGTAAACGCAGAAATAGATTTTCTCTTACTTACTATTTTACAATTTGCTTTTCTTCTTCTACCTGACAATATGCCAGGGACTCATTTGCATCTCTGAATGTGTTTTTGACATTTTTTCCCAGATTTTTTTTTTTAAATATGAAACAGTTTTCTGTTTGAGCTCTAAACCAAGATGCTGTAGGTGTCTTGAAGAGTAATTTCCCGGCATCTGGGAGTCACTGCTTGCATCGGAATTGCTTAATTACTTTTATAAGCACACATTTTGTATTTATGTATGTATGTATGTATGTATGTATTTGAGGCGGGCTCTTGTTATGTTGCCAGGCTGTTCTTGAACTCATGTGTGCAAGTGATTTTCCCTCCTCATCCTCCCAAGCAGCTGGAACTACAGGCACCACTATGCCTGGCTAAAAATATACCTCTTAATAAAATATTGCTACAGGCGTGGATCAGTGGCTCGGTGGTTACGGCGCTTGCCCGGCATGCGCAAGTACACGGGTTTGAACCCCAGCACCCACATGCATAGCTAAGTGTCAGAGCAACGAAAGCCATGTGAAAAACTCAATAAAAATTGATTCTGTCTCTCTATCACACTCACTGTCCTTCTCTCTTTAAATAAAATAAAATATCGCTTAAAAAACTAATGAGAGAGGTTGGAGTGGTGGCTCTGCGGTTGGAGCGCTTGCCTGGCATATACATGGACCATGGTTCAAACCCCAGCACCACATAAACAACTAAGTTTCAGAAAAACAAAGGCCAGATTGAAAAAAAAAACATTGATTCTATTTTTTTGTTGTTGTTGTTGCAAGTGGCAGATTCTCCTCTTTTATTTTTATTTTATTTTATTTTTAACTCTTAAAATCTTAACTTTTATTTATTTCTTTTATATTTATTAAGGAGTTAAGTTATTTGCACAATCATAAATACATAAAAAGTAACAATATAATATGCATTTAATCCTAAAAAGAAAAGCCAGATGAAAAATTTTTTTAAAAATTAAATTAAAAAAAAAAAGAATTAATGAGACTTGGATTTGTAGCACTGGCTACAAATCAGGCTTAAAATTTTTAAAAAAGATTCCTATGTCATATCCCCAGAGATTCTAATTCATTTGAACTTGAAAATCTGTACCTTTATCTTTTATTTTAATGGCTTTATTGAGGTAAAAGTGACAGGATATTTGAAGTGTACAGTTTGATATGTTTTGGCACAGGTACACCTGTGAAGCCATCACCTCAATCCAGACAGTGACGGTACTGGTCTTCCCACAAAATTTCCTTCAGGCTCCGTTTTAGCCAGCTTTGTTGTCACTGTGACCTTTGCAAAGAACTGACAAGAACATAGAGGAGGAAATGTTTATTTTGGCTCATGGTTTCAGATGTTCAATCCATAGCTGGCTGGCTCCTTGCTCTGGGCCAAAGATGAGGCAGGTCATCATAGTGGAGGGTGTGGCAGAAGGAAACAGCTCAGGATGTGACAGCCAGGAAGCAGGGAGAGCTCCACTCACCATGGACAAAATATAAACCCCAAAGGCGTGCCCTCAGTGACCTTCTTCTCCACCTACACCCTGCCTGTCCAGTCACCACCCAGTTCATCCTCATCAGCGAAATTATTAATTATTAGTATTCATTATTTTGAGATTCACCTATGTTGTGGTATCAGTAGATCAACCAGTCCTTTTTATTTCTGAGGATCAGTTATTCTTTAAAACTCTTCCTGGCAGAATCTTCACCTCAACCAGGTTTGGAAGTCACTTATGGGGACATCAATGAATCTTTAGTCTCCTTCCTTGTTTTCCCCAGGAGCCCTGTCTGTTGGGAGTGTTTTTTTAAACACTTATTAACATGAGCCCACACATCTCCCTCTGGTCTCTAAAGATCCAGGACATGGCCTGAGGCTTATTTTAGTGACCTGGAGGTCAGATTTTGCCATGGCTTGGAAGAAAGGGGCCATGGAGTGTGAGTGGTTCATGCTGGCAGCACACCCTTACCACTTAAGCAGCACCCCAGACCTTCAAAACCCTCCAATTCACACCTGTCCTTCTTTTAGGCCCCTACTCCTCTCCTTAATCAGATCTCTGTTTATAATCACTTGATTCCTTCATATACAGACACCCAAATTCCCTTACATTTTTCAAAGCATTTTTACCCTCCTGTCTAATAGATACACCTCAAAAAAGTCCCAGTTTCTGTCACCTTAGGAGTAGGGTGCTCCTTGAGATGCATGGAGAATGACGGAGCCCAGTCGAGGGCTGGTACTGAGCTGCTTCCCAGTTTAGTGACCACCAGCAGCCCACGTGTGACATGCCACATGACTCAGCAAAGTCTGAGTGACCACCAGACCCGCTGTCAGGGGCTCTCGGGAATGTGGAGATCACAGCTGTCCTGACTGCTCTGTGTACACACAAAATGGTTTTGCTTCCCTCTAGTGTCCCAGACCTCGCTGGGCATGGGCTTTGTGGTAGAGTGGTGGGATTGGCTACAAATCAGGCTGCTGCTCTTGTTCCTGCTCCTTTAACTGCTCAGGGTCAAGGACTGCAGGCTGAGGTCCAGAGAGCACTGCTTTCAGGTCCAGAGGTGACCTTGTAGCTTTTCATTTAAACTGCACTGGAATGTGCCTCCAGAACACTTCCAAAACCCAGGTACACTGCAGCAGGCAGCCTGGCCCTCCGCTGCCTGCTCTCTCTGCCATCGTTTGTCAGTACAGGAGCCGCTTTGTGCAGCTGTTCCTCAGTGACCTCTCCTTAGTTCCCCCTCCTCTGGGCTGTGGGCCAGAGGCAGCCTTGGTGCCTGCTGGGCAAGGCTCTGCTGAGGATGTTAGGGCCTGGGTGCTGGCAGGCTGGAGGCTTTGGTCCCAGTGTGAAGTTCGAAGGTTCCTGTGGTTTGAGTTTGGGGGTGGTTTTTTTTTTTTCCTAAAGAGAGAGGGGGAGAGAGAGAGAGAGAGAGAGAGAGAATGAATTTTATTTAGTTTTTCACGTGGCCTTCGCTGCTCCGAAACTTCATTGTGTATGTAGTGCTGGGGTTCGAACTCACGTACTTGCTCATGCCAGGCAAGCACTGTGACCACTGAGCCACTGCTCCAGCCTGAGAGTGCTTTTTAAGGTCATTTTCCCCTCTATACATTCAGAAGTTTACTTTTCTTTTAAATAATTAGTATTCACTTATTGACAATTCTGAAACCTAGTTCTTTCCTGGGCTTTTAAATCTTATGTACAGTTCTTCGTGTTTTCTTCCTAAACCTGATGAATTTCAGCGATCTGCTAAGCCAAGCCTCTTCCCTTCTCATTTCTGCCCGGTACTCAAGTGTTTGCTTTTGTTAGAAGACCAGTCCAAACTTACCTTACTTACTTTCTTACTCAGGATGCCAATAAAAACACAGATTCTTGGGCCTAGACCTGTTGAGAATCTAAATTTTGGAGGCTGTCCTTGGGATCTTCATTTTAATAAATACCTTAGACCATTCTGATGTTCTTTATTGGCTGAAGCTTACTGTATTAAAAAAAAACCAAGATGTGCTTTTGATTGGCTGTTTAAAACACTGTAAAAATTAAGTAAAATTTTATTATGTATTTAATATACATTTTATTAAATTTTAGAAGATGCATGAGTGTAAGAATAAAAATCACTTGTATTTCTGCCACCAAGCAATGACCACTCCTAATATTTTGGTATAATCGTATTTTTATATAATCATTTCCATTACAAAAGTAGGATCATACTACATTTGCTTTATAAAAACTTTATTTAGTTTAAAATAGCATTGTGTTTGTTAGATACATGTTCAGTTGCTTTGTCAGAAACCTCAAAACATAGCCAGAAAGAATTTCTTTCTCATAACACAATTTGAAGAACAGAGGATAGCCTGGGAGAGGGAGGTGCGACTGTCGTCCTTAGGTCTTGCAGGTCCCTCTGTAGCTCTGCCACCCATGGGGCTCTGACCTCCTCTGGGTCACTTCCATGTCTGTTCCAGACCACAGGCAGCAGGAGAGAAGAGGCCCAGGGTGAGTGGATCACTGCTGAGGGTTGAGTGGCATGGCCACAGCTTGGCTGTTCACAGGGGCAGGTGGATGTGGTTTCTAACCTGGCTGCCATATGCTTTGAGCAAGCTTGAGAGATTCCATTACTGAAAGGAAGAAGACAAGAATGGGCACTGGGGGAAAATTAGTCCCTGTCATAATTAAAAATGCCTTTCCAGGTCAGTAACTAAAATTTAAAAGTATTTATGATGAAGGACAGTTTTCTGTTGTGTGAATTTGATTTTATTTTTTGCCATGATAGTATTCTTGCAATCATGAAATGTACTGGGAGAAATATTCTTGTATTATATATGGATCTATTCTTATACATCAGGAAGTTTATTTTCTTATATTACATACATTCATGAGAGTAGACTTGGTGGTGAGAGAGTTCCCATATTTTTAAGATTTCTGATACATAATGTGTTTTAGAAAAGTTTAACCAATTTAATTTTTCATTAGCACTCAAGACCTAAAAATAATTTTTATATCTCTTTTAAGCTGTGTAATACTATAAATACCATAAGCATTTCCTCTAAAGAAAGGAGGACAGTGAGAGAGAGAGAGAGAGAAAGACAGAGAGAATCAATTTTTATTGAGTTTTTCACATGGCTTTCATTGCTCTGACACTTACTTGTGTATGTGGGTGCTAGGGTTTGAACCTGTGTACTTGCACATGCCAGGCAAGCACCATAACTGCCGAGCCACCGCTCCAGCCCTCCTCCTGATTTTTAACTACATAGGACTATCAAAGAAGTATGACCATAATGTATATTCAATTTCATTTTATGATTTTTTTCCACTCAGTATTATTTATGAAAGTTGTTTGTAAACAATTTTGTTTGTGTTTTGTTATGTTTATATTTGGGACAGCATACCGTTTTTGTATCTTGATGTAATAAATATCTATGATTGGACTTTAGTTTATTTCCAGGTTTTTGTGACTGTAAGTATCTCTCCATCTTCCCTCCTTTGGAGACGCCGTTTCAAGTGGGTAGCTTGAGGTCCTAAGTGACTCCAAGGACAAAAGTCAGGTTCAGAAGGTCTGTTGGAGCTGTAGGCAAGGGTTTCCTCTGTATTCCATGCTCAGCCTGGTGCTGTATAAAAATCCTGAAAGACATATGTGAGGAAGTGGCAAACCGATGTCTGATTACTGAGGCCAGTTTGCAGTGCTGAACTAGAGACAGGGAACAGATGCACTCCCAGATACCATAAATCCATATTTTATTAAATATATATCACAGTTGTTATTTAATATCTCTCATTTTCAATAGCAAAATGCAAATGCTAACCATTTCTCCTTAATCTCACACTCTTTTATTATATCAAGTAGTAGAATTTTATGCAATTGCTAAGAACTGAAACTTCGCATAAATCAAAGGCATTTCTGATAAAGGTCTACATATTTTTTACACAAGGCGCCACCATGTGGCCAAAAATTGTAGTTTTCAATTTGATGTGAATTTGCATTATTTCCAATTTCACAAATAAGTGACTTTTTGTTAATATGTTTTTATCGTTAGGTTTTTCTAAATATGCATGAATTTAAATTCCATGTAAAATATTATTTCATATATTATTTCATGACTATAGTATCCCCAACTCAGAATTATGCCATCATATGGTACCATTTGATGATTATACTGGTATCAGATCTCAGGAAAAAATGTTAAGTCAATAAGATTATTAAAATATGAATAAACAATATGATAGGCAAGTAGAGTGGATATACATGTAGAAAATCTGATATTCTTTTTTTTAACTTTTTTTATTAGAAGAATATAGAAATACAGTTGAGGGGGAAACATTATCAAAACATTATCAATCAATGTATATAAACTTTGTTATTGAGGGGAAAAGCCAGATCATGGATAACCACCTTGGATTTTACCTTTTGCAGTTTCCCCCAGAAGAACTCATGCGTTAAATGGGTAGTTCGTGGAAGAATGACATCGGCTTCTGGGATGGTTCCCCCATCTTCCCAATTTCCAGACTCCTATGAGTTATTCATATACCCTCCTCCCTCCCCATCCCCTTCCCTGCACCTCCAAGTATCCTATAGAGCCATCCCCCTAATACTCTGAAAGTCATTCAATTTGCAGTTTTGCTAGGTTAGCCGTCAGCCCTACTGCTTCCCCAAATATGTTAGCATCAACAGATGAGAGAAACCATTCGGCCCTTGAGTCTCTGAGATTGGGAGACTTCACTAAGCATACTTCTATCCATCTCCATCCATTTTGAAAATCTGTATTCTAAGTATGCATACAGTCAGGCATCTCGTAACAGGTACACAAATATTCTGAGAAATATATTGTCAGAAAGTTCCATCACTGTGCAAGCATCATAGGGTGCACTTCCCCAAACTAACACAGTTATGGTGTAACTGGGCTATAGAATCTTGTGAGACCAACATTGTATGCAACCATATTAATTTAATATGCAGACATTAAAACATAATTATATGTTGCCTTCCAGTGTGCATTTATCTATATCTCCAAGTAAAATCCTGAACTCTTTAAAAAAGTCTAAGATGCAAATTTCAGTGGAAAACATACGTATAGTGAAAGTTCAGCTAATGGAGCAACCATCCTTCCGGTGAAGTTCAAAGCATATATGTACAGCTGCTTTCTTTCATCATGCAGCAGTTATTTTCCAACATGCCATTTGAAATTGAGTCATAGAGTAGAGAGAACAAAACAGATCATTTTATTTCAAATAGTAACGGAGAATGAAGAGTGAAACTGGATTTTGGAGTTAAATTGATTTCTGAGGACATAAGGATAACTCCAGGAACCTATGGTGTTACCTCAAATTTTCATATGAGATAAATTTTTTTTCCAAATTCTCCTTTTAGCTTAGTAAATCACCGAAGTTTCAAGCCTTTGACTGGGGAAGCAGTGCCAAGAATTATTTACATTACAACCAGGTAAATTTTTCAGTCTTATAATTGAAATGGGCCCTGAAGACTCCTCTGGGAAGCCAGCTTGTGACACCAGGATTCTGGCTGGCTCAGGTGCTGTGGGTAGCACGGCAGAGTTGACATGATGATGTTTGTCTTCCCTCAGTCCCCTCCAGAATGACCCAGGCTTTGCAGCTGGGCCTTTTCTCTCTGTCTTTTTTTCTGGTTCTAAATAAGAACCATGACTACCATGCGTCATTCAGAGTGACCAAGAACACAGATTAGAGAGCAGATAGTCCTAGGTCTTTCATCTGCTGGCTGTGGGGCCTTGGCCATGTTGCATAGTTTATGTCTCCTCCCTGAATTGATACAACTACTATTTTTTTTAATGCTAAATGTACTTAAGTGTAAGATACTTTAACTGTTCTTCTTATTTAATTCTCATAACAACTTTGTGACATAGATGTGATTGCTTCTGACTTAAAGATAAGGAAACTGAGGCTTAGAGAATTCCTATGACTCTTTCCGCACCCGAAAGGAGAAAGTAGGAGGATGCAAGTCCTCCAAAGCCCCTTCCTAGCCTGTTGTTTCTCTGCTTCACATCTACTCCCTGCAGATATCAGTACTTTCCATACTGGGAATCAAAGCCATTACAGTGTCCAAGTGCCACAGATTGTGTTCTTTATTCTGGGTTGAATTTTGTTGTTATTTTGGTAGTGACAGCCTGGAAAGTACACTGAAAGTGATTTTCAAAATTTGGTCTCTTATTCTCGGATCAGACTTTCTAGACAGTGTTTAATTTTCTATTGCGATTTTGAAAATTATAACAAAACAATGAAGCTTTCTGTGACTCTTACTTTTTTCCATTGTAGAGCTCCCCTCCCGTGTACAATGTGAAGGATGTCCTTGTGCCCACCGCCCTGTGGAGTGGGGGTCACGACTTGCTTGCAGACGAAAACGACGTCAACATCTTGCTGACTCAGATCTCCAACTTGGTGTACTACAAGCGCATTCCTGAGTGGGAGCATCTTGACTTTCTCTGGGGCCTAGATGCCCCTTGGCAGTTGTATAATGAAATCATCAATCTGATGAAGAAATATCAGTGAAAGCCAGATTTGAAACGTGTGTCTTCAAGTCATGAGAAAATCTGTGTGCTTCATTGCTGTAAAATACTTGTTTTCCTTTCTCAGGTCTTTTGTATTTTTATGTGCAAGAAAATTATGACTTTGAAGATGCCTAATTCTCTCTAGTTAGGAATAAAACACCCCAACTATGTTTTGTTAATTATGAATGACCATGAAGCTAGTGTCTCAACCATAGTATTGTCTTTTTAGGTCTTTTACAAATATTATGTGAAAACTATTAAGACCATTCTGTTTCTCCTTACAATTTTAAACCTACTCTATTATGTTTTTACACTTGCCCAGTACAAGTTAACACATGTGTTGGAAATTTTAAACTGTGTTGACTGATGGTAAATAATCAGTCACTGACTTCAATGTGAGTATAGAAGTATCTGATCTTCGTCTTCTTGCCTTAAAGTGTTCTCCAGTCCAATGGATTTGCATTTTGGAATCTAAATGACACTTGTTCTTGTTTTTATGCAGTAGGTACCTAGTCAAACCCAGTGATATCCCAGCTGTGCCAATAATAAAGATTCTATAATAATTTTTAACAAACCTACGTGACAAATGTTTAGCAAATTGCTCAGGTCAAGTGAAATAGTTTGCTGGAGTCTTCAAACACAGATGTACTGATTTAAAGATCTGTTATGAATAGCTGAAGCCATCTCTGTTCACGAACTCTAGCGTACCTGGCAGGCCATAACTGCACTTGTCATAGAAGAGAAGTCCTGTGGAAAGACATGACCACTATTTTTTCCTGACATTAATGAACTCTGAACCAGCAGCTGCAGCTCAGCGAGGATGACCTTGTAAAACTGAAGCCCTATGGCCTCTACAGGAAGTGTCCTCGTTAATTTTGCCTCAAATGAAAGGTTAATGTGAACGTTCTTCAGATCCAAGTTCAGCTCAGGAATTCATTTTGCTTGTTGAGTTTTGTTTGTGTCCTTATTTTTCATTTGCCTGCTCTGCCTCCCCTGTCAGGAAACCCATGTGTATCTGCGTCGTTGTAACATTGTTTCCTTCCAGCACTGTCAGATGGACAGAACTATAATTGATCCGAAGTTCTGATACAGTTACTTTAGCTGCAGTAACAATTCCTGGTATGTTGGCTAATAAATGCAGGAAGACTAATACTGCTTGCAACATTTAACAAGTCTTATTTAAACTTTTCAATAAACTCAGCCTCATGGGCCTGAAGGACTGTGTGTGTGTGTGTGTGTGTGTGTGTGTGTGTGTGTTGTTTTCCTTTCTTTAATGGCCATTCTGTTCTTCCATTTTCTTTTGGAAGGATTAATGCTTTTCTTTCTCATCTCCCCTTCCTCCGTCCTCCTCATGAATGTCACTGATACAATCCATGAATGTTTGTTCCTCTCCGTGGGGAGGAGAAAGGGGTCTCCAGCCTAAGGAGTTCTGGAAAATGGTTTGGAAACATTGGCTCAGATGTTATCCTGTGTGGTCCATGTTAATGAGGCTATGTTTTAGTCAGCTTTTGGGTTGATGTGACTTAAAGACTTGATAAAAATAAAAATAACATTATTTTGGCTCATGGTTTCAGAGGTTCAGCCCATGATCAGCCAACTCCATAACTCTAGGCTGAAGGTGAGGCAGAACATCGTGGTGGAATGGCACAGCGGAGGAAAGCATCTCAGGACATAGCAAACAAGAATCAAAGAGAGCTCTGCTCACCAGAGACAAGATATAAACCCCAAAGATATGCCCCAGTAACCCACCTCCTCCAGCCATTCCCCACCTACCTACAGTTACCACCCAGTTAATTCATATCAGTGCATTAGCCCAGCGGTTAGGTTATAACTCTTACAAACCAACTTCCATGTCTAAGTAATTTTGCACTGTCTCACATGCGAGTTCTTAGTTAAACCATAACAGACTGTGAGTGGAGAGCAGGCAGTAATGAACTCCATCTGCAGGCAGTGGCTGGATGCAGGTAGGACCATGAATTGAAGGACTTTCCATTTAATGCTCTCCTTGAACAAATGAAGCAACAGAGCCGGTAGAGACAGCTCATGACATGGGACCCACAAACCACAGATTCAAGGCCCAGTGCAATCTCTCACTATTCTGTGAACTTGAGTGCAGAGCATATATCTTACACATCTCTCCATACCCGGGATCCAACATAGAGCCTAGAGTACAGTGATTCTGTAGATAAATATATATTGGACTGACACATGTGAAAACAGATGACTTCTTCATTTATCTAAGTGAGTTTAAATCCACAAGTGACAAGGGCTGACACAGAATTAGTGTGGGTTTTTTTTTTTTTCGTGGCAGCCACAAAAAATAGGGGACATCATTACTAGGTGTAATGAGTGTGCACCCTCAAGAGGATGCCACCCACCTTGCTGGCCATGAATCTTTCCAGGAGCCCTTCTTTCTTCTTGAGCTGAGAAAAACTGGCCAACCACATACAGTTTCCCTACCTGGGTAAAGCTGAAAAGAAGGGGGCAATGACTGGGTATTTTTGTTTTCTGTTTCCACCAGTGGCAGGGAGAGTTTTTCCAAGAATGGCTTCAGTTCATAGGCAACTTGGTTTCTCTAGCTGTGGTTGCTGCCATGGGGTGGGTGGGAGGCTCTTAGAGCTTCCTTTGAGAATTGTGACCAATCAGGTTCCCACACACAGACAGCAGACTGAGGAATGAACAGGGGATGCATTCCAAAGCCTGCTTTTCGTAGATTTTTTAAAACCATTTCGTCTCCTCTCCAAACTTTTCGCTGGGACTTTTCTAAAGGAGAATGAGATGGACCAGTCTAAAGGTGGAGACACTGCACAGATAGCTGTTCTTGCTGTGCACGGGGTGCATTGCTCATTGGCTTTTGTCAGTTGCCTCTTTCCTAGGATGTGGTGGCATAAATCCTTTGTAGCTTTCTAATTCTGGCTGTATTCACATAGTTTTTTTTTCATCATTAGCTCAGATACGGAACTTCAAACACAAGTTCTGTGACAGTTTGGTAGGGGTTCCAGCTGTGTTCTGTTTGGCCGAACACAAAGATATCCACTGACCTCTGGTTCTGGAAAAGACTAGTTAATATTCTGCCAACTTGAAATTGCTTTCTAAGGGACCATGCACACATGGGAAAATAGAACTGTCACCAAGGGAATCACAGCTGAGAATCAAAAATCATATTTTCATTTGCCACAAGAGGGCACTCTTGGCTTTCTTCGCATGTCTTCCCAAGCCCCACCCCTGCCTAGGGGGTGTCCTTTGCAGTTTTATGAGGTCAGTAATTTGATGTTGGGCAAGGCCCAGCTATGGCTGTGGTAGTTTCTATTCAGGATTATGATTAATTTTTGCCTGATGGATGGCCTCTGAAAAATATTCTCAAGGAATAACTGTCCCTCAAATGTGACCTTAAAATAAAAATTTGCCTATTAGGTGAATAAGTGGTCAGAAACTTGGATATGAGTGGTGGGTGGATAGGGAGTGGAGAAGGCTTTAACTCAGGCCTCACGTTTGTTAAGCACCAAAAGTTAGTGCATTATGTCCAAATAATGAAAATTATTTTGTGTTTGTGTCTATTAATGGCATTGATTTATTACATTCAAACTTTTAAACTACAGTAATTGGATCTTTTGTCATTGTTCTTTATTTATTTAACACATGGAGAGATTTCCAAAATAGAAGCCATGATAATCTCTTGTGACACCTGAAAGGCAACACTGGGTTTGTAATTACTCTGATAAAAAGAAAAATTGCCACTTGTTCATTCCAGAGCACTTATTAAAATGTGCTAGGTGTGGATGTCAAGTTCTATTCTAAACTGATCAAGTAAAACTTTTTCTCTGCCAAATTCTTCTGGAATTACTAAGAATAATAGTTGGCATTTTACAATGTGCCTTTGGTTTTAAAAACATCATAAGACTATGGTCACTATAACAACCCCTCTGAAGAGTAGAGTGAGGGATTTTAAGGCCATGGCTTTTAAGGCCATGGTATACCTTTTATTGGGGATGGTTTCATACATTTTAAATATTTTAGAGAGGTTGATGAGAGTTCCAACAACATCACTACAAGTCCCCAGTCATATGCAACATGACAGATCAGTTCTGTTCATCAATATCTGGGTTAATAAGAACATCAAGGCAGCGTCTCAGGGGAGCCAGCATCCCTCATATTCTTCATCAACATCACCTACCATTTTTGGTATGGCTCACTAAGGTTTTCTGAATCTTTTGTAAATTCTCACATAAAAGCAGATTTGATGCCTCCTTCCAATGCCAAACTCCTCTTGTATAGATCCTTGGCTTGGAACTGACACTGGACTGAGCTTTACTCTTGATTTGGCAGTAATTTATTATTTAACCCTAGCTAGTTTTGACTTTTCTGAGACTGAGTCTTTAATCTTTAGTCTTTAAAATGCAGGATTAGACTTTGATCTTTAAGATTAGCCCACCTTGTGAGTCTAACACTATGCATTTCTGATATTCAGAAATAGTTCAGTTAGTTGTCAAAACAGTCACACATCATTTTGGCAGGAAAAAAATAAATGTCATAAAAAAGAGATTATGTGATCAATAACAGAGTTTATCGACTACATTTTGTTGTTGTTTTTGAAGGGGTTGGGGAAGTCACTATCCAGTCTTTTGGTGAATGGGAACCAAATAATTTTGAGACTGGGTTAAACATGCATAAATGTGAACGTTACACTTGCAGAAGATTGTTTGACTCCTGTGATAACTAGAGAAGAAAGGTTTCTTGTCTTCCAACTCTGACAGAGAGTTCATCCCAAGATAAAAATAATACACAAAAAGTAATGATCAATTTAAAAAGTACAAAAGATGTTGCTAAAGTTCTTAAGCCATTTGAAACCAGAAAGCAACCCCTCTGTGCAGAAAACTGTCCTGTAGGTGAACAGACCTGAATTACATCAATTAGCACTCCAGAAAAAAGTGATTCTACTTTTTAGCTTCAATTTTGAATGGATATCTTTTAAAATGTATACCTGGTACCTTTGAACATTCATTACATACGTGATACAGTGCTTGGGGCTGAAGGTATAGCTCTGTAGTAGAACACTTGCTTAGCATGTGCAGAGCCCTCCTAAAGATAAGATTGGCACTGTGGAAAAAGCTCCTTGAAGATACTTTCTGGGCTCTAAAATGACCAGTTCACCTAGCAAGCTATTACAATTTTGTGCAAATAGAAAATGTTTAAATGTGCGAGCTTGCCAAATTCAAGAATTATATATAATATATGTAATATATATAATATATGTATATCACTATATATGTATTAAATTTATTCTGGTCCACTACATTTGGCTGTTTTTGGTCATCTGACATGTTATGCCTATTTTTTTTCAGAACCCTCCATGACATAGGGTAGACAGCTAAGAAGATTTTACCTGGCTGTTTTCCTAAGATGGCTCTTCTGTATCACAGACACAAACTTCTGTCCTGGTGGGCTGCATGAGCCAGCGTGGACACTATTTTTCAAAGGGCCAACAAGGTAAGGTAGGTGAGCGGGAACACATCAGTCTGCAGCCCTGGTTTCCAGGTCTTGTGTCAGAGGACTTAATGTAATCTGCACATAGAACTTCTAATACTGACTAGGGCAGAACCACCAAAGGACAGGAATGGGTTGATTTGAGGTGGGGGGCTCAAAGAAGACATCCTGACAGCAAATCTAATAGTTAAATTCAAATTAAGCAAACTTTCCAATGCCACCCACTTGAAAAAATCTTCAAGAGCATCCAAATCATCCAAGCATGATAGATGAGACCACAAAAAAAGACAATATGTGCTGAAAGGAAATTTGAGGGTTGACTTAACTTTGAATGAGGGTAAATTTAGGTAATATGTACAATTCATTTGTAATTCTGAGCAAGTAGTTTTGGATAGTTCCTTTGGAGCACCAAAGAGGACAAGAGTGAAGGAAAAAAAGATTTTTCCTTTGAGTTTCTGCACTAAGGGTAGGAACACACCTGCCAGGAATGAGAAAGAAAAAAAATTCATAAATTGCCCTAAAAATGAAGTGGGAACAATATTGGGGGAGTGTGAGATGGAGAAAGAGTCTATTATCACCTGAATGGAAGAAACCCAGCAGCTAGGAGGCCAAAGGATCTGCCTTGTACCTGTTTCCTGCTTATAATCTAGACATCAGGGCACAATGGAAATCTATTTTAATTCCCTTTTTGTATTGGCTGTCATGAAGCTCATAGCTGCTTCTGAAACCTCATTTCAACAATTGCAAATATGCAAGCAGGATATAATAGTCTTAGGGGCATGCTGGAGTTTAAAACAAAACAAAACAAAACAAAAAACTAAAACTAAAAATAAAAAGGGTTGCTGTAGGGCCAAAGTCTATTGTTTAGGGGATCTGGAGAATAAGTATCTAAAGAATGTCTGTCCCCCAGAATTTCTGAGACACTTACCAGTTGGGAGGTTTTAAATTGTGAATTGGGCTATTATAAATACATATGTCTTATACATAAAAATGTACTAATAAGTCTATTCTATATCCTATGTGTGTGTGTGTGTGTGTGTGTGTGTGTGTGTGTGTATGTCTGTATATTCTATATATTGTAGATTTAAAGACCCATTTATTGGCCTATATATTGATAGTATTTATTTTTTGCTCATAACATGGCTTTATATATTTTTTATTTCTCTATATAATCTGACTTGATTTTAATTTCAAACATCTCAGTTATTCTTTAGGTAAAACATGGAGTAAAAATTTAGGATATATCTTATTTTGTCTTTACTGCGTGCTTAAGTACTACACTTTTGCTGTTGTAAACCTACAACAACAACAACAACAATAATAATAATAATACCTACTTATTGGAAGAAGGGGAGGCCAGCTCTTGAGGATTGGATGAAATCATTTCAAGTAAAACACTTAGCTAACGCCAAGCATCTCAGTAGGTAAACATTACACAGTACACATCATTATTTTTCCATTTAACGTTCCTAACAGTCTCCAAAGATGACTGCCATTATTATATCCCTTTGGGCGGATAAGAAAATGTAAACTTGGGCCACAACCTCACGGATACAAGAAGAACAAACTGTAATGGGAAGTGTCCAAAACTTCTTTCCACTAAGGGGTCCCTTGTGTCAGGTGTGGGTCACGGGAGTTAAAAGCGGAGGTTGATTTTTGTACTAATCCCAGGGTCTCCTCAGAGCTCTCCTAGTGCCCACCTCCTGTGCTCAGTCCCTGGCCCAGTGACCCCAGTTCGTGGAGGAGAAACGCAGGGCGTAGCGGCGTCCCGTCCCGTAGTTACATTGCTGGGCCGGGAGTAGTTTGGGGAAGGGAGGTGGCAGAGGGGGGTGTTGGGGAAATGTTGGTGCGAGGGGCCAGCTAAGGGAAGGTCAGGGGAGGTATGGCAACCTCTGTACTTTCCATAACCTTCCTGGGAGCCTTCGGGGTCGCACAAATAATTCCCTTGTCAATCAAAGTAGGTGGTTTAACTATTCAGTCACTTCCACTTCAGTAGCCCGACCTGGGCAGGTTCTGGGTGTTAAATCAAGCATCGCCCCACTCGGCCTCCCACCCCAAGCGTAGCTTAGCAGTCTTGTCTGCTGGGCCTCTGGGCTCGGGTCACCGGTCTTGGACGCGCTCGTCGCCGCACCTCCGGTGGTCTGTTCTAGCAGGCTGAGAATCCTCTGGGGAAGGGGAAGTCTGCGTGCGATCGGTTCTCAAGCTCGCCACCCGCAGGGACAGAAAGCTCCTTTCGGGAGCTGCTGGAACTAATGGAATTTCCCATCCCACCATCCGTGTAGATTTCTAGCGCCAGTTACTGGGGAACAGCCTGGGCTCCTCGATCTACCTCCTCTGCATAGGAATCCCTTTCCTTTCGCTGCTGGTTAGACCGCTACAAAGTAAGCACTCAGAAAAATGAACTGCAGAGTGTACGTCGCTTTAAAAGAGTTTCTCTCTCTCTCTCTCTCTCTCTCTCTCTGTTGTTTTAATGAAATTACGCTTGCGTCTTGATGGAAACACATAGGCAGTTTTATATATGCATTAAAATACAAGCAATTCTGCATTGATTACAATGGAGCAGTTTCTGGTAATAATGGTGACTTTAGTTTGAAGAAGTAATGACAAGTGAATCGAGTAGTCAAAAAGTCATAGAAACTCTACACTTGTTGATCTATAAATTGAGTGGAAATTGCACGTCAATTGAAAAATGAGAACATAAATCTTCATGCATATGAAAAGTTACAAAGTATCACTGCTTACATGCATAAATAAAACGCCATTAGAGGGCCTAGAGCGGTGGCTCCACGGTGGCTCAGCGGTTACAGCGCTTGCCTGGCAGTTTCCAGGACCCAAGTTCCAACCCCAGCACAACGTACATAACGAGCAACAAAGGTTACCTCAAAAACTAAATAAAATTGATTCTTTCTCTTTCTCACTGTCCCTCTCTCTTTAAAAAAACAAAAGCCATTAAAGTACATTTGTCGCAACTAAGTGCACATTCTAGTTGCGTGCAGCCGGGAATAGGAGTGAGAAGACGGCTGACATCACTCGGGGCGGGGCTGCAAGTCCGAAGAAAAGGCGGCGGGACTCCAGCGAGTCTGCAGCTGCCAGGCACAGCTTCGCCATGAGCTGCCGCAACAGCTCCGAACTCCAGGTCCTCTGTAGCTCCAGCCAGCTGCTCCTGCAGCCCCTCTGGGACCGCATGAAGACCTGGGAGGCCTTCACCCAATCGCCCTTCTTCCCGGTCCTTTTCTCAGTCATCACCTACGTGGGCTTCTGCCTCCCCTTCGTGCTGCTGGACGTCCTGTGCCCCTGGGTGCCCGCTCTGCGGCGGTACAAGATCCACCCGGACTTCTCGCCGTCAGCCCGGCAGTTGCTGCCCTGCCTGGGGCAGACCCTGTACCAGCACTTGGTGTTCGTGTTCCCGGTGACGCTGCTGCATTGGGCCCGCAGCCCCGCGCTCCTGCCGCCAGAAGCCCCCGCGCTGCTGGAGCTACTGAGCCACGTCCTGTTCTGCCTGCTGCTCTTCGATGCTGAATTCTTCTTGTGGCACGTGCTGCACCACAAGGTGCCCTGGCTGTACCGCGCCTTTCACAAGGTACATCACCAGAACTCGTCCTCCTTCGCGCTGGCCACGCAGTACATGAGCGTCTGGGAGTTGTTTTCCTTGGGCTTCTTTGACTTGGTGAATGTCACGCTGCTAGAGTGCCACCCGCTCACCGTCCTCACCTTCCACGTGGTCAACATCTGGCTGTCAGTGGAGGACCACTCAGGCTACGACTTCCCGTGGTCCACTCACAGGCTGGTGCCTTTCGGGTGGTATGGAGGTGTGGCTCACCACGATGTGCATCATTCGCAATTTAACTGCAACTTTGCCCCTTACTTCACACACTGGGACAGATTACTGGGTACCCTTCGACCTGCCCCTCTGCCAGCGAGGAGTTGTGACTCTGATGCGTGCCCCACAGACCCGGGACTGCTCTACATTTCACACTTGAATCAGAAGAAACACTCCTGAGCTTTTTTTTTTTTTAATCAATTAACTTATTAAGTGATAAAAACCGTTATAGATAAAACATGTATTTTTGCAATCCAATAAAGTAATATATAATGTTAATGTATAATACAATTGTATTCTTGATGTCAAATCCTAGCATCCTTCAGTAACCTTGATTCCCGGATATAAATTAAACAGTCATCACTGACATATTTAAAGCATCTCTAAAAGGATCTATTTGTGGAACAAGGATTTCTGTTTGAAAGTGTCTTAGAATTGGACTAAAATAACATTTTCATGGAGTATCTGACTTCTGACTCTATTCATAAATAGGTTCCTGCTGGACAGTGACCAAGATTATAGTACTCTTGTGTATTTTTAATAGAACTGTATATTTATATTGAAAGAAGTGTTATTTGTCTTTAAAAAGAGAGAATGAAAGAACATGAACCAAACCAGTACCAGCTCCTGTTTCACTGGCATTTTGATGGATAAAAACTAAAACTGGAGGGAGGAACTGGGATTGCAAGTGTTCTTCAGAGCTTCTATCAGCCCTAGCATGGAAAGCGAGGACCCCAGTGGTGAGGTGTTTTGTGGGGAAGAGAGTTATAAGAAAGAAAGAGGCAGGAGAATGGGGGCTGTCTGTTTTAGTTTAGAGATTTCACAGAAGAAAAAAAAAAAACACTCATTCTGAATGCTTTTCAGCTGATTTCTGCCTAGCAGGCAAACAATGCAAATATTCCGTAAATTTTTACAGAGTGAAATTATTCTCAGTGGGTGCACAGGGGAACATACAGAACTAGAGGAGTGCTTTCTTTTGCAAAACTGGTAACTTATTTTTTTTTTTGCGTGTGTTAGAGCAGTTGATCCATCCCACAAGGGATTTTGAGTAAGCCTTCCTCAGGAATCCATCCTTAGCTAGCACATTATATGACCATCAAAACATTTCCTCTGCACTCTGCAATGCTTTAATTTTCCTCTTTCTTAATGAAAAAAAATATATATATACAAAATGCAGAGCCCTGTCTCAAAGAAAGAAAAAGTGAAATTTGACTCTGAGTCCTTGGTTCCTCATCTGTAAAAAGTAGATGGTGTTCCAGATGTTCTAGCAGATTACTTATGATGGCAAGTGTCCCTATTACTGGTCACATACTTGTCACCAATCAGGCAATCCATCTGGTTGCTGTGTAATTATTTTAATGTTATTTTTGAGCTGTACTTTGTAAAGTGTAAGGTTAAAATGAAGATAATTTAGAAAGAAATCTATAAAAATGGTTCCTTTGCCTGTAATTCTAGACCAAATTATTTTGTATGAAGGTAAAACATCCATCTAAAGACCTGGGATCTACAATTTGCCAACAAGATTCCTGGGAAGTCTTCCAAATGAATGGCAGTATGCAGCTGGAGTGCCTGACCCCTCTACTGATTTTCTCATGCTCCCTCCGATGTGTTCCCTGCCTTCTAGACTGAAGCTACCTCTTCCTCAGACTACAACAGGACCAGGCTGGAACTTAAAAGTGCACATTGATTTATAAAATTGAAGTCTGTGGAAAGAGGAAGTGAGGGGTACATGTTACATCGGAGATAGTCCATTAATACCGTAATGCATATGGTGAATGGAGAAAAAAGAGTAAACAGGTAGGGGTTGAATATGTGGAGCCATGAGTAGCTGTTGTGAGCACTCAACAGCTCCTCTGCAAGTCTTGAATAATGACAATTTTCAGAGTTCACCCTCGGCGATATTTTAAAATGTGTACTGCTGCCTTACTATATAAGGGGACCTTAGATTTGAGACAAATTAGACATATGGGAAGTATTAGGATTTAGAAACACTTTCTCAAAATCACATGTAAGTAATGTCTTGGAAGGTGGAACTTGAGGAGTGGAGAGGATGAGCAATTTTTTCGGATGGTTTGAGAGCTGAACAGTCATTATAAATCGTACATGTTTGCTTGCATTTTCACACGTTGCTTTTCACTTGCTCTTCGCAAGATAACCATAGGGGTATAGGATAGCTAACATCACCATCACCACCACCATCATCGTCATCACCAGCGTTCTGGAGAGAGCATTGGCAACTGCACAGGTTATATTCCCTTTCCAAGTAATCCTAGGAGTTGAAGCCAGTTCTCTTTCTGCTCTTCCTTCTCGCCACTACAGCTAAAATACAGTGCTCCCCTGGCCCACGACTATGATGCTGACCCAGGCGCAGGGTGGGGAGGAGCTAGTGAAGGTAGATGCAGGTTAGTCTAAGCAGGAGGCAGGTCAAGAACTGCATATTTTTTGGCAACCCTCATTGTTCCTGGGTCAAGAGCACAAATGTGGAAGCCAGGTTATTGGGTAGAATCTGGCTTCTGAAACTTACCAGCTGAATGACCTTGGAGAGTTATTTAACTCTTTTATGCCGCAGCTTTCTTATCAGTAAGAAGTGGATTATCCTAGAATCTCCTTCACAGAGTTGATGTGAGGGGTTTCTAAGCTATGAGATATCAAGTGGTGGGTGGGCTAGAGGTCTCTCAGCTGTAGTGTTTGCTAGAACTGCCACAGGATGTGACTTGCTGTTCACAAACTTGCTTGAGCTCTCCCATCTCGTACGGAGCCAAATTAAATTTAGTTTTTGATTTTGCTGCCACCACAAGCTGTTGCTCTTGTTATCCTTTCAAGGCAAAAGTTTTGGGAAGAGACAGAAGTCTATGTTTGTCTCATTCTACTTCCTCACTTCTGAGTCATCCCACCCCCACCTCTTCCTGAAACTCTTACTCTGGGTTCACTATCTTCCTAATTATCTGATCCAGGGATTTTTTCCCCCTTAGTTTTTCTATTTCCTGTTTTTTTTTTTTGAGGTGTTTGTTTTTGATAACCTGTCTCAATTTTTATTGTTTTATTGTTCTACATAATGGTACGATTTGTTGTTCATATTCATACATGCACAAAATATAACAATATACTTCGGTCAATATCATTCACCAGTAAATCCCCTCTCCCTCTCCTCCTCCTTTCCCCATCTCTTTCCTCTACTCTATTGATCTCCCTTCTATTTTCATGAGAACCTCCCACACCTTACTCTTCTATTTTCCTCTAGCTTTCACATATGAGAGAAAACATATGAAGCTTGACTTATTTAATTTAATACCCAGTCTCACTTTGAATGTGGTTCTTCCTTGGTTTTAGTGAGGTTTCTCCTTTTGATGACTCCTCTTTCACCACAACAGGAAGAAAAACCTCAAGGCACTTGTCTTTTTATTTAAAAAAAATTGTATTGTGTGTCATGCATGTCCTTTCTACCACCTTCTAATGTACCCTGTAAATCTCCTATTGCACAGTATTATAGTATACATGCACAATGTGTGCACACATGCGTATGTACACAGAATATGTATATGTGTATATGTACATGACATATGTGTAATATTATATATACTATATATACTCACACAGTGCATAAACTATATAGACATATGCACACTATTATTTATGTACATGTGCATGTATTTATATGCTATATATGTACACATGCTATATATGCACATTATATTTGAACAGACATATGGACACATGTACACTCATATGCACACTATATATGTATACATGTTCAAACATGCTATTCTATAGAAATTATATATGTACACACATACACTATATATACGTATGCATGTGTGTATATGGTTCAGGGTTCTGTGAATTCTGGAAGCCCTATCAATCATGTCTTCCTTCATGTCTTCTCATTCATCTCCATTCTCCATGACTAGTCCATCCGAGCTTTCAACTCAGGCTATGCTCACAACATATAATCTTTGTTCTATGGAAGATAACATATCTGGAGAAGATAGAGAAGTTGCTAAATCAGAGAGATATGAAAAATCTGGTATTCTTGAAATCTGATGGAAAATTGAGAGTAATGAATGAGCCAGGAAGGAACTTCAAGGCACATGTCCAACAAGGTGGTCAGAGCCTAGGTTTGGGTCCCAACAATAAGCATTTGTCATCTTGCATCTTGACAAGCCATTGAAACTGCTTAGGAATCTTTGCTCACTTGCCTGTGTAAAACAGGTCTGAAGTAAATATTAGAGCTTGCTATACATTGTTGATTTATAATGAATAGGTGGATAAGTTTGTTGAAAACTGGATTTGAGTAGTGGAGATGGTGGACAGATGGTGCAGTGGTGGGTGCTGCACAGATTTTAAGCAGAGGAGCAAGGTGATAATACCTGGTTGAAGATAATAACTGGAGACAAAATTAGTGGCAATTATTCCTGTTCTGAGACTATGGAAAGTTCTGTTTGGATTTTAACCTGACTCCACTACTTATTAACTTTGTGACTTTGAGTAAGTTACTTAATCTAAGGCTCAGTTTCCTCATCTGTAAAGAGGAGCTCATAGTACCTACCCTTAGAATTGTGGTGGGGAATAAGAAGATAACATTTAGAGAACTTGGCACACAACCTTACATATGGCAAGCACTCTACAAAGAATAGCTGTTTGTTATAAACTGTAAGAAAAGTATTATGATTACAGATGAGACATAATAAGACTACACAGAGCAAGTGTAGATACAATGGAGAAGGAGTGGCTTTCTCTTCTATCATAATTTTTTTAATTATAAAAGTAATGTACGCACATGGTAAGATTTTAAACATTAGAAAACAATGAGAAGTAAAAAGTTGGCTTCCATCCACATTCTATTAACTTAGTTCCATTGCAGATATAATCCATTAACCCTTTCTTGGACACTAAACTAAAAAAATCATTCTCTCTCTCCCTCTCCTCTTCCTCTATTTCTTTCCTCCTTTTAAGCTGGCATGTATCAAATGATTTTTAGAAGTTTTTTTTAAAGAAATAAAATTAGTGCGAACAAAAATTCTTTAATTCTTTAAATGAATCCTCAAAGGCATTTTCCCCCCTCTAACTATTTTCACCCATTTCATTTTCTTATACTTCCTGATCACTGTGCAAAACAAGAGGCTCCTAGGTTCTTTCTCTTCTATGGCTTTCGTGCAGGCTTGCTTGCTCCACATCTGAAACTGGAGGCCAAAGGAAAAGCAAGGCTTTTCTTGCTCTCTGTAGCTGGAATTTTTTCTTATGTGCTTCATTGGTGCCTTTTACAGTAACTTCATCCCGTACTTTCCACTGAAGCAATGGCCTTCAGAAATTTTCTGAAAGAGGAATGCCTGATAAATCTTTGATTTCTTCAGAGACCTAACCCTTGGAAAAGTGCTCACAAGTGTCTCTGAAGTGGAGACGCTAGGATTGGAGTCCAAATAGCTTGGGGTTGAGCTGCCTGATGATCCAATGGTGGGGAATCGTGATATCACTCTGAACATCAGTTTCCCTCTCTAAGAGATAGGTGGAGGGCAGTGTAACCATAACTGGATTTATGTACTTCCTAACGCTGCCAAAGATGCAATGGGACAGAGCAGTAGAATGCTGAATGGATGAAGGCATTCTCCGTGTGCCAAATGTGACAAGGTGCACTGAAGGCACTTGTGAACAGAGGGAGGTGCTCTAGCTCCTATCTCCTTCCCTTCCTGCCTTGAAGATGTTCTTCCACTTTCTGTCAGGCAGGTGCTGCTCTGACTCCATTCCAGCCTCCTTTCTTTGTATTCCTCTCCCCTGCAAGCCCTGGTTCTTTCTTCTGTGCTGAGTCTCAGGAAACTCTGGAAGGTGGACTTGCACTATTGACAGGTGTGTGGTGCTTTGGAGGGACTAGAGTTAGAGGAAACTAGCTCCAAGCAGCACTACCCCCAGAAGTACCCTGCACAGTATGTAGCATTTGTTCAAGTCCAACATCGTGTCAGCCTCAGACTCACCAGCAGGGGACTCTTCTCTCTTTCTGTGCAAAGGACTGATTCCAAGCCAAGAGTTGCAGCCAGCTGGATAATTAGAAGTTGGCAGAAAAACGTTTTTGAAAGAAGCAGCCTCCTGGAGTTGGACGCTACCTCCCCACAATGTAGTTTGAGTTCCCTGTCAGCTGGAGAAAGGAAAGAGCTGCTCATCCTTGGTTGTGGGTAGGAAATGCCTCAGACCAGCATTACGGAGAGA
The DNA here is from genome assembly GCA_004027875.1 of Aplodontia rufa. NCBI lineage: Eukaryota > Metazoa > Chordata > Mammalia > Rodentia > Aplodontiidae > Aplodontia > Aplodontia rufa. The sequence goes on along the minus strand of PVKS010001554.1, from coordinate 4,807 downwards.
AGACAGCTCACTAGCTGACACTGTCGGGTTAGGACATTCCTCTAATGCTAAGGCTGAGACACCACTGTCCAGTTTCCCTATTTTATAAACAAGAAAACTGAGGTTCAGAGATGGGAAGTGACTTTCCATGGGTCAAAGAGCAGGGCTAGAACTCAAAGACCTGTGCTCTTCCTGTTCTTCCCTGCTGCAGCTGCTTCCTGGCCACCCAAGGGTCCTCAGAGCCACTGAGACTGTCTCCTGTTGCATGTCAAAAAGTTATGGAATGCTACTCAGAAATTGTTGCAATCTATATTCTTTGCTAATCAGTTGCATGAACTTCTCTGCCCACCTGTAGGAACTTGAGCTAAACGGTTCACATTTTGCTAAGATCTATCCCACCGTATACCTGATGGATGACTGAACTTTTAACCCTGTAAACACTGAAAAGCTCAATTTAAAAAATATCTAAGAAAACATCCAAACAATGGGATACAACTTAACAATAAACAGGAATAAACTATTAATACATGCAATAATAAAGACAAATCATAAAATTTGAAAAAATACTGGGCAGAAGAGTGCACATTATCTGGTTCCATTTCTATGGCACTCCAGAAAATGTAAAACAAAGCCATCATGACAAAAAGTAGATCCATCAGTCGTTGTTTGGGGAGGGGCATCAATCACAGATTACCAAGGGACACAGGAAATGATTAGGGATGATGGATGTACTCACTATCTTGATTGTGGTCATGGCTTCTCTGAAGACTCCCTGCCTTACCACACACACAGATTGATCCCCAGCTGCCATGACTCTACTATATGATGTTTCCTTTGTGGCCACAGCTTTTTGAACCTGGGTTGGAAATATGATCCATATAGGAATAATTAGATTATCTCCTGAGATTTAAGATTTGTAAATGAGGGAGTAAAGGTAACAATTTTAGGGTAAGGCCCATGCCATGTGAATGAGAATGCAAAGAAAGATCATCTGCAGAATCAAAGGAGCACAAGCAGATTTTCAGGGAGGAGAAATGAGAGATATACCTTCCTGGAAAGAAAGTGGGGAGAGTGCTGAGAATGGGGAGAGTTCAATTTGGCTGCCTTGGATTCTGAAAACTCTATAGGCCCAAGTTCCAGGTCCTAGACCTGCTGTCTTCTCTGCCTTTGCGTTCTATGACTTTCCAATAAATATACCTTCTTAGCTGGTTAAACATCTTCATGGTTATTGCATTCAACAATGTGAAGGCTCTGTGGTGTCTTTGTGCCTTTAGGTCGAAGGAGGAAACCCTTTCGGTGCAAACCATCTAGGAGGTTTTGAGTGGTTATCATCAGTGGACAACCAATAACGGCATCCTAAGTGCTGGCCAGAGGTTGTGGTACCCCAGGGGCCAGGTAGCCAAACTGACTACATGTTGTTAGGGCCACTGTGAAACACAAAGTGAGTGCCCTGACATCATTTGGAGGTAACAAACCCTGTCTTGACCATCTAATTCCCAAGGTGGGGGAGTGCTCCTGAATGCAGAACTTATTCTATACTTTTGGCTCTCCGTAGGTTTGAGGTCTCAGCTAACGTTAGCAACTTCTTAGCAGCCCGAAAGTCTCTGTGGGCAAATTTCCCTTTTGATGTATCATGATGCCTGTCTCTATCTCTAGCTGTCTCTTTTGTTGATATTTATTTCATTTTTGTTTTATACTGTTCTTTGGCTGACATCAACCAAATGCTTACTATGTACCAGTCTGATTTATCTTAAATTTAGTAACTCATTAGCTCCTGAAGCAACCCCATGAGTGACACATAGAGGTTCAGAAACTTGCTCCATCTCTGAGGTAGGAAGTAGCAGAGCTAGTATCCACACCAGGCAGGCTGGCTCCAGAACCCACCTTTGTCATCACCATGCTCTGCTGTCTCTCAGTAGCTTAGCTATTTGTCACATCTCCTTCAACTCATAGAAAAATGACTCAAAGTATGTTTAGAAGAGTTTTGACTGGTTTTTTCTTTGAGTGCTTATTTCTGCAAAAGAAAAGGCTTTCTGCAAAGAAAAGGCAAATTCCCTCAATCAGGGGTGACACTTCACAAAAGGAAGCTAGACTCATTCAACGGGACATTCCATATGCAGCTGTTTCCATATAGCTCATCCTGGGCTTGCTCAGGGGGGTGTTTTGAGACAGGTCGGGAGGGTCATCCCAGTTAGCATTCACTGATGAAAGTAAGAAAATGAAAGACATTTGCAAAGAAAGTTCAATGCATGGGACACATCTGACATAAATTATTCTGGAGAGTGAGTGGGGAGTCTCCCTGAAGGGCAACGAAGATGGATTTGGAAAAGGACTGCAGAGGCGAGTCCCAGGAGTGAATCCTGGTAACTGAGCAGCCAGCCAGATCTGCAGCCAGCCAGGAGCTATGGATTGACTGTCCATGATCAGGGCTTCTTTCTAGTTTGGGTTCAGTGGAGGCTTTTCTCACCTGCATATGGCCTACACATTGGGACACCTAGAACTACTCTGTTATTTCCCTGGCTTAATGCCTAGCACTTCAATTCAGCCAACACTTTAATAAGCACTTACATGTGATCACAAAGAACCATGATAACAGAGATGATAATAATGATTATAATATAATAATTGCTTATTATGGTCTGGACACAATGCTAACTGCTTGGCACAGATGATTTTTTCTTTCATCATTTAAAAAAATCTACTTGTTTTAAGTAATATTTTATCAACTAATCTCAAATATCTGCCCCACATATTAAACAAATAAGCAAATTAATTTCAGATTATGCTAATGCTTTGAAGAAAATGAGACAATTATATGAAAGTAAGAGGAGGGTTCCTTTAGATGGGGGATAAGGGGAAGAAATCTTTGAGGAAGTGCTATTTAAAAGAAGACTTGAAGGACAAAGAGGAGGTTGGCCAGGTGACTTATACTGTGTGATTACTCCCATTTCACATACAATAAGGAAGAGTTAAGTAAATGGGCCAAGATCAAATAGCTCTATGGTAAGAGCCAGAGCTGGGACCCACACTGGTCTTCTCCATTGCTGATGTGCTTTCCTGTCCTATGTCATGTCCTATTTTAACGGCCACTCTTTCACTTAAGAGTTTTCCCTTGCTTCTGCAAGTCCAGCCCCTTTCTTCTTACCCGTTTCTCTCTGAACTCTGATTTTCCCATTTAAATCAGCTCATTAGCTGATTGTTAAGGTGGGCTTTATCCTTAGCTAAAGATCATCTTCTAAAATGAAATCTGGCCTCAGCAGTTAGCATGGGGATGGGTGTGCGTGCCACTGCAGTTTGTCTGAAAGATATCCTTGGGGTTTCTAAGAGTCCATCCCTTTCGAGATCCCAGCCACAAGAATAAAGATTGTAGTCAAACTCCGAGCTACTGGAATCCAAAATGGAGAAGTATACAGGTAAAGAATGTGTGCAAATCACAATTTTACCTCTTCCTTTTCAACGCAGGTCCCTTTTATTCCTTTCTCCTGCTTTCTTGCTCTAGCTGGAAGGCTAGACTCTCCATTAAAACATTAAATGGAAATAATGAGAGGATATTTTTGTCTTATTCTGGATCTCAGGGGGGAAAGCATTTACTATGTCATTATCAAGAATGATATTATTTCTAAATTTTGTGTGTGTCCCTTTCATCAGATTGAAGAATTTACCTTTATTCTAGACTTCAAAGGCTTTATTTTGATACATGATGACATTTTCTTTAATTCCATGGGCTATCTTTTCACTTTTCCTATAGTCTCTGCAGATGCACAAAAGGTTTAAATTTTGTTGGAATATTGGTTACCTACCCTTTCCCTTTTGTTGTTTGTGCTTCTGTTTTTGTATTTGAGAATCATTCTCTAAGCCAATTCATAAGGATTTCTCCCTATAATTCTTCTAAGGCTTTTATAACTTTAATTCTTATATATACGCCTTTGTTACTTTTGAGATTTTTTTTTAATATATGGTCCAAGGGACCACCTTCATCCTTTAGCATGAGAGTACCCAATGGCCTGGCACAATCTGTAGAAAAGATCACTTTCCCCCATTGACTGGTCTTGGAACACTTGTCAAAAATCAACTGACCATTGCTGTGAAAATTTACTTCAAGAATCTTAATTCTGGGGCTGGAGCGGTGGCTCAGCGGTTTCGGTGCTTGCCTGGCAAGCATGAGGACCCGGGTTCAAACCCCAGCACCACATACACAACTGAGTGTTGAAGCAACTAAGGCCATGTGAAAACTAAATAAAGTTGTTTTTCTCTTTCTCTGTCTCTCTCACTGTCCCTCTCTCTTTATTAAAAAAAAAAAGAATCTTAATTCTATTACATGGATCAAGATGTCTATCCATATCCAAGTGTCACAGTATTCTACATACTGTATCTTTGTATGAATTTTGAAATTGGGAAACGTGAGTCCCATAGTTTTGTTCTTGTTTTTCAAGACTGTTTTCCCTATTTAGGGTCCCTTGAAATTTCTTAGAAATTTGACCCCTACATTTATGCAAAAAAAGGCATTGGAATTTTGATAGGAATTGGTTTGAATTTGTAGGTCAGTACTACCATATTAACAGTATTAAAACTTTGAACCCATTAACACAATATGTTGTTCCATTTATTTAGGTTTTCTTTAACTTCTTTCAGCAGTGCTTTTTTTTTTTTTAAGAGAGAGGGACAATGAGAGAGAGAGAAAGCAAGAAACAAACAATTTTATTTAGTTTTTCATATGGCCTTCGTTGCTCTGAGACTTCGCTCTGTACGTGGTGCTGGGGTTTGAACTCGCATACTTGCACATGCAAGGCAAGCACCATAATCGCTGAGCCACCGCTCCAGCCCTTAG